>VDFB02000015.1:558278425-558308024 GCA_007258455.2 Sequoia sempervirens | reverse complement strand
TAATTATCATTTTTCTTTTTGTTTTAATTTAATAAACAAACCCTATAGTTTGATTTATTAAATTATTTATTCCTCTTTTGCTAAATTTAAATAAATTAAAATATTTAAATTAATGCAAAAATTATTTAACACTATTCACTAATTAATAAAAATTAGATTTTTAAAATCTAATTACCTACTATCATTCACCTGGGAAGAGCTGGGGAAAACCTCAAGTAGGAAGTCCTCTCAATATCCTTCCTCCAATCTTCCCTCTCATCTTGCCTGGTGTTTTCATGGGGAAGAACAATCCTCCATGATTAGCTCCATCTTCTCATCCCATGCCTTTCAATTCTCTAGATTGAATCCTAGCCTCTTATCCCGTATCCCTATGCAAATGTGCTGCCATGAAAGCTATAAATACAGCTCTCTGGCTACAAGAAATGGATCCCAACTTATGCAATCTTACTCTGCAGGTTTTCCAAAGCATCCAGCATTCATCCAGCAATCAAGCATCCAACATTTGCAATCATGGCAGCAATCATAGTAGTTAAGCATTTAATCATATAGGAAATAGAATAGTTCAATTCTCATTCTCTAAGTGTCATTTCAATAGCCTAATTAGCTTCTAAATCTGAGAGCAAAGTAGATTAGAGAGATCTTTAGAGTTAGAGAGCAATATGATAGATTTCTGAACATTTCTATTTTAAATTAGCTTAATTTTCTTGAATCTTAGATGCAATGTCCTATTTAGAAGTGTAGAAGCATGTTTAGTTTGTTTTCCTCATTTACTATTTTCCTTACACTATATAAATAATATTATGTATATCCCTTGTACTACATGTGTATTCAATATTTTGTATTATACATTATAAAAATCCTTAAATCTATTGATTTATATATTCTCTATCAAATACGAATGTTCACCACACTAAATTTCACATTCTTTTATTATTTTCCCACAAGAGACTCCAGCTTTAATTGTGAATTTGATGAACTAATTACAAACTTAGTCACAATGGTCAAATAGACAATTAGATCCTAATTTTTTTTCTAATTGTGACAAGATTTTGTTGAGAAAAAAGTATATTTTTACTTGGGTTGCTTACTATGAATCTTTGTTGGTTTCTCTTTATGGGTTCTGTTTTGTGGCTATTTTTGGAACAAAATATAATTGTTAACCTTTTCAAATTTTTGTTGGTTGTGGTTGTGTATCCCAGGCTATATTGTTATATATATGTCAGAAGTTAGATGCAAACACAAGAGTATATTTTTGGATGAGTTTGTCATTGCTAATTTTCAAAAGGGTGCTGTTGAGGAGGCTATTATGTTTCAAGTTGTGGACATATCTAGGTTCCTCTTTATGTCTTCCATTTTCTACCTATGCTTGAAACAAAATAAAATTCTTAACATTATCCTGTTTTTGTTGGCTATTACTATGTATGTTCGACCATACGTTCAATCCAATTTTTGCTGGCATTTTTTGGTGCTTTGTGCACTTAACCATACATTCATGTTATACAGTCTAGATGTTTGATTCCATTACATGCATTGTTGATTATTGTTCTGTAGCCTAGGTTATATTGTGGTACTTTCAATAAGGTGTTGCTGAAGAGGCTATATTATTTCTATTTTTGACAGGGTGTTATTGAAAAGGCTAGATTCTTTCGATTTTTGTTACGTACAGTTCCATTCAGGAAAGAGTATATTTTAATATTAATATATATGTATATATATATATATATATATATATATATTGTTTCATTTTTCAATACGGTGTTGTTGATAGAAGACAATATTGATTATTAAAAGAAATATTGCTTCATTTATGGTTGTGTTATGTGGTTATCATTTTGCATGGGTTTTATGGCATGGATTTTTATATATGAATGTTCTTTGCATCCACCATCTGTTACATACATTCCCACAAGTAGGTGGAACACATTGACCATTTTTCCATAAGGTCTTGTTGAGTAATGGGTATGTTTTTTATTTGGTTTGTTACTATGTATCTTTGTGGGTTTCTCTTTATGGCTTGTATTTAGTGGTTGTGTTGGCAATGAAATAAAATTGTTGACATTATGCACTTTTTTTTCAATTGTTATTGTCTAGCTCATCCTATATTGTCTCATTTTTGATAAGGTGCTCTTCTAAAGGCTATATTGTTTCAATTTTCGATAAGGTAAAATAACATAAACTATTTCAGAAATTACACCTCTCCCTACTTGCTTTCTTTTCCCTCCATTATTTCTCTACCGCCTGTTAAAAATGGGCACAAAATTATCACAACCCACACTTTTCTAGTGCTTTTGCAACCATCTAGACATGTAAAAAGCACAAAATAACCTCCAACCACCTTCATAGAAATTCCATAGCCAATGAACACACTTTCACCTTCACATAAGTTTACCCTCCTCACTCATAGCTATCTTGAATAAGATAAACTCAAAGAATGACACCCAATAATGCGTTATTCCAAATTGCATAGACATTCGCTTTGTTTTTTGAGGACATTAAAGAAAGATGTTACTTGCACCATCACCACTACACGAAAACCATAATTTTAATGTTGGTGCCATTTCACTAGCCTTCTCTGGCATCACGCCAAACACTTTTTATTTAAGAATCAAAAAAATAATCGGCCACCTTTTCCATGACGATAGAGACTTCAAAAAACCCTTAAGGGCGACAATAATTCTGGCCAATGTTCACCGAAATAGGAAAACAACCCGCCACCATGTACCCAGTGATGAGGTAGTCTAAAACCTAGAAGGCCGATGAAAATTCCAACCAAAGTTCACACAAATAGCCGACATATATATATATATATATGTCTGAAGTTAGATGCAAGCACAAGAGTATATTTTTGGATGGGTTTGTCACTATTAATTTTCAAGAGGATGATGTTGAGGAGGCTATATTGTTTCAATTTGCGAGCCTCTCTAGGTTTCTCTTTATGTCTTCCATTTTCTGGCTATGCTTGGAATGAAATAAAAATTTCAATGTTATTCAATTTTTGTTGGCTGTTGCTATGTATGTTCAACCATACGTTCAATCCATTTTTGGTTTCCATTTTTTGGTGCTTTCTGCAATCAACCATGCACTCATGTTATACAGTCTATGTTTGATTCCATTATGCATTGTTGATTATTTTTCTCTAGCTCAGGCTATATTGTCCTATTTTTGATAAGATACCACTGAAGAGGCTATATTATTTCAATTTTTGACAGGATGCTATTGAAAATCCTAGATTCTTTCAATCTTTTTTATGGTTTTGTTCATGAAAGAGTATATTTTAATATTAATATATATCTATATATATATATGTATATATGTATATATTGTTTCAATTTTCAATAAGGTGCTCTTGACAAAAGACAATATTGTTTTTTAAAAGAAATATTGTTTCATTTATGGTTACATTATGTGGCTACAATTTTGTGGGTTTCTCCATCTAGGTCTCTATTAAAATGAATATTCTTTGATTTATGGATTCCATTTTCTAGTTATGGTTGGAATAGAATAAAATAATTAACGTTGTTGGTTCTATGTTTGGTTACATTAGGTATTGTTGATTACTGTTCCCTACCTGAGGCTATATTGTTTCATTTATGATAAGGTGCTGCTGAAAAGGCTATATTTTCGATATGCATGGCAATGGAATTAAATTGTTGACGTTATGCATTTTTTTGTTGATTGTTCTTATCTAGCTTGGCCTATATTATTTCATTTTCGATAAGGGGTATGTGCAAGATCATCATGGAAAAAATAGGCCCTTAAGTGGCAAAAAAATTAGAAAAATTAGAGTTAGAAAACTTGACGTAAAAATTTGAATAAGTTATCTATATTATTTCAAATATATGTAAGAATAGAATCTGTAGAAAATTTAATGTAGTTTCTAAACTACTAGGTTTGTTTAGAAAAAAAAAATCTGTTTGTTGAGAATTTGAAATCTCAATGCAATAGTACTTAAATTTCAAGGAAAAAAAAAGTAGGTGTCTGTCTGACCACCCTTACCACAATAAAATGATAATATTTTTTTTATAAGATTATAGATATAAGTATAGGACTCATGTCCCGATGTGATGCATATTTTTTTGTAATTTTTTCCCAAGTAAATAGTTAATTATGATTTTTTTATTACAACTTTTAAAAAATATAAAAACTCGTATGTCTAATCACCTTAACTTGTAAAAAATTCATGACATTCAATTTTTCTTTTTTTAATCCTATAGTATATGAAGCATAGAATGTGACACATGTTTTGGATTGAAAAAATGTTATATATCGTTTGAAAGCTATAGATTTTTTTCAATCAACCTATAAATCAGGAATTTAGTCATAATTCAAATAGAAAATGAATAATAATTAATTGTTTAATTCAAAGTAAAGCATAATTTATATTGGTGGAAAGCTGAGAATCTCCTTTAAAAACCCTTTTCATTTCATCAATTCTAGGTAAAAAAAAAGTCATCAGCCACATACCCATCATGATCCTGTACATACGCTAAGGTTCTATTCTAAAGGCTATTTTGTTTCAATTTTCGATAAGGTGTTTTTGATAGAAGACAATATTATTTGGTAAAAGAAATATTGTTTCATTTATGGTTGCATTATTTGGCTATCATTCTACATGGGCTCTATGGCTATAGTTTTGTGGGTTTCTCCATCTTGCTCATTGTTGAAACCAATGATGTTTAATTTACGCCTTGCATTTTTTGGTTATGGTTGCAACAAAATAAAATAGTTACTGTTGTAAACTCTATGTTTGGTCACATTACCTGTATTGTTGATTACTCTTCTCTACTTGAGGCTATATTGTTTCATTTTCGATAAGGTGTTGTTGGAAAGGGTATATTGTTTCAATTTTTGATAAGGTTTTCCTTAGAAAGGAGAATATGTCTGGATGTCTTTGTCACTATTAATATTCGAGAAGGCAAGATCCTGAGAAGGATATATTCATTCAATTCTTGATAAGTTTTTTTTGAGAAATAAGTATATTTTTACTTTCATATCTCATATATATATATACACATTCATAGACATATATAATTCTTAAGTTAGTATGTATGTATATATATATATATATATATATGTATGTATGTATGTATGTATGTATGCATGTATGTATGTATGTATGTATGTTTTGTGGGTTTCTCCATCTCGTTCACTGTTGAAACCAATGAAGCTTAATTTATGGATTTCATTTTTTGGTTATGGTTGCAACGGAATAAAATAGTTAATATTGTACACTCTATGTCTGGTAACATCAGGTATTGTTGAATATATATATATTGTGGGTTTCTCCATCTAGCTTGCTGTTGAAACCAATGATGCTTAATTTATGGCTTTCATTTTTTGGTTATGGTTGCAACTGAATAAAATAATTAATGTTGTACACTCTATATTTGGTTACATCAGGTATTGTTGAATATATATACACACACACACACACAGATATATATATATATATATATATATATATTAAGTTAGTATGGGGTATGTGCAGGATCATGATGGGCCAAAAAGTGGCGATATGATGGGTATGTGTAGGGTATGTGGCTAACAAATTTTCTTTACCCAAAATTGATGAAACAAAAAGGGTTTTTAAATGAGATTCTCATCTTTCCACCAATATAAATTATCCTTTACTTTGAATTTAATAAATAATTATTATTCATTTTCTATTTGAAGTACGACTAAAGTCCTGATTGATAGGCTGATTGAAAAACATCTATATAGCTTTAAAAAAATATCACATTTTATGAATTTGAAACATGCGTCACATTTTATGCTTCATATACTATAGGATTAAAAAAAAATGAAGTTCATGAAGTTTTCACCAAGTTAAGGTGGTTAGACATGCGAGTTTTTATATTTTTTAAAATTTATAATAAAAAATTCATATTTAATTATTTACTTGGAAAAAATTACAAAGAAATATGCATCACATCGATACATGAGTCATCTACTTATATCAAAAATATTATCATTTTATGGTGGTTAGGGTGGTCAGATAGAACCTACTTCTTATTTTTTCCCTAAAATTTAAGTACTACTGCATTGAAATTTCAAATTGTCACCAAATAGATTTTTTTTTTTTTAAATAAACCTAGTAGTTTAGAAACTACATTCAATTTTCTACTAATTCTATTGTTACATATTTTTGAAATAATATATATAGCTTATTCAAATTTTTATGTCAAGTTGCCTAACTTTGATTTTTCTAAATTTTTCGCCACTTAAGGGCCTATTTTTCCCATGAGGATCGTTGTTGAAACCAATGATGCTTAATTTTTGGCTTCCATTTTCTAGTTATGGTTGCAACAAAATAAAATAGTTAATGTTGTAAAATTTATGTTTGGTTACACTAGGTATTGTTGATTACAATTCTTTGCCCGAGGCTATATTGTTTCATTTTTTATAAGGTGTTGTTGAAATGGCTATATTGTTTCAATTTTTGATAAGATTCTATTCAGAAAGCAGTATATTTTTGGATGGCTTTGTCACTGTTAATATTCGACAAGGAAATCCTGAGAAGGCTATATTCTTTCAATTTTTGATAAGGTTTTGTTGAGAAATAAGTATATTTTTACTTTCATTTCTCATTGTTAAACATATATATATATACACATATATACATATACACATATATAGATATATATACATACAAAAATGCACACACACACACACACATATACATATGTATGTATGTATGTATGTATGTATGTATATGATACCATTTCACTAGCCTTGTCTATCAATGTTCCAAACACTTTTCATATGAAAAATCAAAAAACAATCTGCCACCTTTTCCCCGACCACGCTAAATGGAAGCCATGAATGAAACAATATAGGCTAAGGTAGATAACAATAGTGAACAATACCTTATTCAAATCAACATGAACCACATAACATTAACTATTTTATTGCATTGCAACCATCGCCAAAAAATGAATTCCATAAATGAAACAATATTATTATCAATAGTCACCCAGATGGCCAAACCCACAAAACACTAAAAATCATAATGAAAAACCCATACAAAAACATCCCTACAAAACCTAAACCATAAATCAAATAATATTGGTGTGAACAAACTATATAGTTTTTTCTCAATAGACCCTTTTCAAAAAGGTCAAAATATACCCTAAAATAATGCAACCCATATAACATTAACTATCTCATTGTGTTGCAACTATCACCACAAAAACACGCCTTTCAACAGTGACCCATAAGAAAAACATACAAAAAATAGAAAGCTCAGAGTAACAGACCAATTCAAAACCTTCACCAAAAAGCATGAACCATACATGAATCAATATTGGTTTCAACAGCAACCCAAATGGAAAAATTCACCAAGAATAAATTAGATTAACTATTTTGAAACCATTCACACAAAAAGGAAGTCATTAATGAAACAATATAGCTAATGGTCACCCACAAGACAAAACCCACAAAACAAAAAAAAACTCACTTCAAGATTAACCAAAAATACACTAGATTAACTATTTTGCAACTATTCACACAAAACATAAGCCATAAATGAAGCAATATATCCAACAGTCAACCACATGTGAAAACCCACAAAACTATATTGTATTTTTAACAAAAATCGCAATATTGCCTTCCACCCATGGCGGCTACATGGACACCACAAACCAAACAATTTAGAATAAGCTACAAAGCAACAATCAAGAATCCACTTTGGAAAATAATATAAATTGTTTTAGAAATACTCGACAAATGGTTTTTTCAATATGTACCTCTTCCTTCTTGCTTTCTTCCCCTCCGTTCTTTCTCCACCGCTTCCATAAAATGGGAACAAAATTATCGCAACCTATACTTTTTCTAGTGCTTTTGCAACCATCGACGCATGCAATAAACTCAAAATAACCTCCAACCATCTTCACAGAAATTCCACAGCCGATTAATGCACTTCACCTTCATAAAAGCTTGCCCTCCTCACTCACAACTATCTTGAATAACAAGATAAACCCAGAGAATGACACCCAACAATGTGTTATAAAAAATTGAGTAGACATTCAATTTGTTTTCTGAGGACTTTAAAGAAAAATGTTACTTGAACCATCACCACTACATGGAAACCATACAACAATTAATGTTGATGTCATTTCACTGGCCTTCTCTATCATCGCGCCAAAAAAAATTTATTTAAAAAATCAAAAAACAATCTGCCACCTTTTCCATGGTGCCGAAGACCTAAAAAACTGAGAAGACTGACCAAAATTCCAACCAAAGTTCACCAAAACGGGAAAATAACCCGCCACCTTTTCCTAGGCATCAAAAAAGTATAAAACCAGGAAGGCTGAAAAAAATTCCGACCAATGTTCACACAAATATCCTATCAACTAAATATATATACATAAAACAACAAAATTAGATATCTTAATGTGTAGATATTGAATTTATTATACTTGTTATATCTTTAGCACCATGGATTAAGAGTGAATAATATATATAAATTTAGTAAACCAACTCAAGGACATGGTATGCTAGGAGTACAATAGTTAATTGGTTAAGATATATAACCAGTATGTTAGTCTATGCATTGCATTTTATTTGATTATCATTTTGGATGGGTCAATCAAGAGATAGTATTTTCATGAATAGATGGGACACATTTTAATGCAACTTACATTTACAAAGATTTAACCAAATTGATGCTATGGATGTATGACTCATCAATTCATAATATATTTTATTTTCATGTTAGTCAAAAAATAATAATAGCTAGAGGTTATTGAGGGTTGATATGATTGATTGCATGTGATAGTGATTGTATATTTATAAAATTGGTTCTTAGATTTTGTTTTACTGTAGATTTCATTATATGCAACCCTTATTGAAGGGTCAAGCCACTTCTACTAGGAAGCTGAGTAGGGGACCACCTAGTCTATGGTTGTATGCTTAAAGTTCTTGAATAATGCACTCCCTCCAAGAAAGTTGATAACCATATTTCTTACACTTGGATTAGATGACTTAACCATGGAGTATTCATGTAATTAGATGACAATTTGTAGAATATAATGGTGTAGCCTCAACTTCTAACCCTAAGTTGTAATGCATGAATTGAATAATATCCTGGGATTGGAGTACTAACAATTGTCCAACTTATTTATTTGATATGTAACTTATAAAAATATATCCTCAAACAAATCATCCCTCACTATAGCATATCACGTGTTGTTATAATTTCATGACTTGATGATCTAGGAGGATCTAAAACTCATAATGCTCATTGTAATTCAACCCTAACCCTAACTTATTTAATCCTAATCTGAATTGAACCTTGATTGAACCATAAACCTAATTGAATCATAACCCTAATAGTAACCCTAATTGAACTTAAATTGAATCACATCCCTAATTGAACTTTAATGCTTACCCTTACCCTAATCATATTTGATCCCTAACCCTAAACCCTAACCCTAACCCAAATGAGTAGTAGCCCTAATTGAACTCAATATTTTAGCCTAATTAAACTCTAACCCTTATTAAACCATAACTCAAATTGAACACTAACCCTAATGTAATTCTAACATTATCTTTAATAAATTCCTAACCATAACCCTATTTCTAATTGACCATTTAGTGAATCCTAACCCTAGTTTAACTCTAACCTTAACTTTGAGCCCTAGTTAAATCATAACCTTAATTGAAACTTGACCTTAACCATAACTAAAAGTAGCCATAACTAAACTCAATTTTTTTTCCTAATTAAATCCTAACCTAGAAATAATAGACATTGTTTTATAAAGGAAAGAAAAAAAGTGGATATACATAGGTGATCAAAGGGTTTTCATATTTGAAAAGAAAAAAAAAGTTAGTCATATGTCCTCATCATTGTTAAAAAACAATAAAAAATAACAACTACTCTCAATTTTTCTTCACTTCAAAGAACAAATCTGTCCTACTAGTAATTGGAAGGAACTTTTCAAATACATAGCCTTGTTATATCTATGCAAGTGCTTATGCCCATTATTTCACATGATATTAATGAATTATTATTTTTATATCATTAAAATTTCAAGGAGAATACATTCTAAAAATATTTCAATGCAGTGTATTAGAAGGAACCTAAATTTTGCATTAATATTTTAGGGCTCTCTTATTGACCATTTCTCTAATTATTAAACTAGTCTAATTAAGGGAAATTGCCTATGATAACTTAACTTTTTATGGTCTACTAACATTTATGATCTATCAATTTCTCTAAGCTATTTTAAAATACAATCAACCTTTAAAATTCAAAGAATAGTAGATATCATTGAAAAATAAGTTGCCACTTTCCACTAATAGTAGATTCATTTTGCAAATTCTAAGTCAAATTAGTGCAAAAGACAATAATTGTGATGCATAAAACTAATTTGTTACATTTTGTAAAACATCTAGTTCATATTTTACCATTCCACTTCAATGACATATAAGAAATATTGATTATTATTTTTTGGCTCAAAAATTATGAATAAAATAATAAACAATTTTGTATTAACCATCAAAATGAACTAAATTTAATTATTTATATTATTTTAAAATATTAAATTTCTATTACACAATCTTTTTGATTAAATTAATCGATTTTCTTAATCTATTATCTTTCTTTCTTTTCACTTTCATTTAAGTTTAATTTTTAGACAGTGAATAAGTTCTCTAAAATCATATTTTTTAATATAATTAATGGTTTATAGAGTGATTATAAATATATATAATTAAAATTATTTAGATAAGATTATATAAAAATATAAAGTTAATTTTTAAATAAAATTATTTAATAATTTATTTATTTATTATTTATTTAGAAAGGTTATGAATCTCATATGAAGTAATAAGGTAGACATTGAGATTATTTTTCTAAACATATCAAGCACTTATCATATTATTAATTAATCATTTATTAAAACATTTATCATTTATAATTAACCACTTAATCATATATCACATTAGTTAGTCAACATTAATCATTTATTATGTATTGCATCATTAGTCATTTATCATCAATTATCATATCAATAAATTATTACTTATCATTTTCCATATTTTATCCATTAATTAAATGAGAGCTAAATATTTATTTTCAATAAATAAAATTTATATTTCACCTCATCAATTAACTCTATCTACAAAATGAAAACTTCTTCTTCCCTCAACAATCAAGTTTATCTTCAAATAGAATCAATTTTGTCTCATTTATCTATTTATCAAATTATTAAATATTTCATTATTATCCTCTTGAGAGTTTAAAATGAAAAAATTTCAGTTTCTCTCTTGTTTTTTATTAGGGGTAAAAGAGGTTTTGTTGGGACCCGAAACCCATTACAGACTTGTTTTGAAGGGACCCATAACCTTGTTAAAGAGGAGCATGTTGCAAATAAGATCAAACACATACCAACAATAGTCCAACAATAGTTACTAGAAGAAAAACATGATTACACAAGTTGCAACATACAAACAAGCAAGGGACCGAGATCTATTTACAATTTGGTTTTAACTAGGACCAGAAACCCTTAGATACACAAAGAACATGCCTGCATCAGCTAGGCATTAGCAAACCAACTGCTCATGGAAGACATCGTTAATCCAAGAGAGATACCCAACTTAATGGTGTGGAACACCACCAAAGCCCTAAAAAAAAATGCCAAAAAATCCAACAATCCCACATCAATAGGGGATTTAGAGAGCACAACGGACCACTGGAGCACATCAACCAACTTGCAACAACACCCCACTAGAAGCACTAACCCTAACTCCACCTCAATAGGAGGGAGATCCCCTTTATAGGAGAGGAAGAAATGAGAGCCCATCCCTCCAAAGCCATCACTCTTCTACCCACAAAGTCTCCACCTCGATAGGAACCAATAGAAGAGAGAACTCCCCACCAAATTCACAACACCAACCTCCACCTCAATAGGAGTAGTCTTTTCATCCATAGAAGACACAAAATTCAGAAGGAAGGGTAGTAACAACCACCTTTAGTAAAGCAAGGTACTAAACCAAGGAGGGAGAATGCACTTCAGCCCCTAGAGAAAAAAACCAAAGAAATTGAGCCTTAATCAAATGAAAATAATACAACTGAACCCAAAAAATACCCATGATCCACCAAAAAAAGAAGCTTGGAATACTCATGTAACCACATGACACTAAAGAGCTGAAACCAAGGCCAAATCCACTCAGAATAGAGCCCAAGAACACACGAGCCTTTAGCTAAAACATCAAATCATCCCTCAAATGATAAATACTCATCACCATCTTGGGGAAGCCCACAACTGAATGGTCACATTGAAACAACTTCATTTCAGAGATAGCAGAAGCCCCACACTCTTCAAGCCCACAACACCCATCCATGTTGTGTAGTTTTGCACACACGCCCAGCTGAAAGTAGGGAACCTCTTTCTTGCTTTGATTTTCATAGGGTCCTTGATTTATTCCCCTTAAGGGATGAGTCCCTCAGTCTTGGTTTTGATTCACCCATGTGCTTAATGACAAATTTGCATCTGAGATATCACCTTGCAATCCCAAGTGATAGTCTAGCTCTTAGAAGTCGACTTGTGATCAAAAAGTTTTAAATTTTTTTTTTGGCTAAGTTATAGGTAGTTTTAGTAATTTTGAGGTACCCCAAATTACCCAAACTTAATCTGGTTGGATAATGTGAGCTACCTTAGATTACCCGAATCTAGATCCTCATCATATTGTAGATTTCTCCTCAGATACCTGTACTGACATTTATTGCATAAAATTAATGAGCTCAAAGGGTTAATTTGGGAAATAAATTGAAAGTAAACGACCATTTGGTCATTCAACATTGTTGAGAGCTTGAAGTTGAAGAAGGTCTTTGTCATTGTACATTTGATTTGAAGTCCAATGTTGTGATTGCCTCCTTCTGTGATTGTGTTATGGGTTCGGGTTTGGTCATCATTGGTTTCTCATTGACCTTTCTCTGATTGAGTGTAATCACATGGTATATTTTCTATTGCTTCCTCCTCCTTTCATTTGATCTTGTTTTGTTTAGATTTTGATGGTGAAGTATGGTTTCTTAGGGACCTCTTGTTTGGATTGGAATAGGGTTTTAAAAAAATGACTAGGGTTTCTATATTTAGGAAGTTTCTTCTAAGTAGGGTTGGGGGTAGGGTTCAATTTGAATGTATATTGAGTAAACAACCTATTGTTTACCCTCAAAGCCCTCTCATTTCCTCCATCTATAATTGACAAATATATTTTTTTGTGGTTCTTCTGGTTCTCATTGCTCGTCGGAACCCTAGTTTGTTTTCATGATTCTATAAGTGATTGTTGTTGATGATTTTGATGTTTTTTGAGTAAAGTTAATGACGGTATTCTAATTATTCAAACTTAAGTTGATTAAGTATTCATATTTTATCAAGTTGAGTAGATCAAGATTTGTTACTTAGGAAAATGACTTGCCCGTGTAGAACTCAAAAATTCCAAGGGACCTCAGATTTTTTGAGCTCTAATCCACTCAGAGGATCTGAGTCCCCTCAAATTATCAGAACTTTATGATTAACCTAGGATCCCAAGCTCAAATGATAAACACTTAGTCAAATTTCAAGCCAAGCATCTAATTGGTAAATTCACGCAAGCTCAGATTACTCGAATGTTAGTTCATTTGGGTAATATGAGGTCTCTAGAAATACCTGAACCTTGTGGAAGATTGAGCCAAATGCATAAAATCATTTAAGCTTTGAATGAAAATAGTTCACTAAGTCTTTGGGAGGTTATCAATGATTGAATATGGTCTAGTATGGTGATGAAATTGGTCTATTCAGTATTGCAAAGGATTTTTCAACAAAAATGAAAGTAATAGGTAGATTTCGGTGGATCCAAGCTAGCACTAGTAGAATTTGGCAAATAAATGACTACGTGACTAAAAATTTTAGTCACGTGACCAAAAATTTTAGTCACGTGACTAACACTAGTAGTATTTTGAAAATAAATGTCTAATTTGGTCATTTATAAGTGACTAATTTGGTCATCGGGTAAAATCACAACTAAATGACTGAATAAATGACTAAATAAATAACTAAATAAATTGTTGTGGTAAAATCACAACTAACTGACTAAATAAATAACTAAATAAATGGTCGTCTTCATTATCCAGAACATAAGATAACTCCTGCCAGAGCTGGTTCTTCTAAACTACTCCTATTGGACCATAAATATTAAGGATAAAGAAACTTGCTCGCAACTGCTTTGATTCAACACATACACATTGCCAATACCTTTCTTGCCTCACAACTCTAACATTTACAAGGGCTTCATCCCAAAGGATGCCAAGACCCTCTGATGCCCCCACAACACCCGAAAGACAACCTTTCCATCAGCCAAAATGCTCGAAAAAGATGTCAAAATCATGTTCCTTGACTTTAGTCTCTTGTAGTAATACTTTTAAACCCAGCCTCATTTGATCAAAACAATGCTTGATCAAACAGATCTTGTTACGGGCATTGTAGCCCCTGACATTCCACGAAAGCATTTTCATGGCTATCGGGAAAAGTCATAGCCTTTTCCCGATCTCAATTTTCTTTGGCCAATAGCATTCCTAGCCATTTCAAGGCACATCTTATTAGTTTTGGGACCACACCTCCTCTTCTCACCTACCTTTACCTTACTAGTTTGAGCTGAGGATTTTTTTATAGTTCTCTTTTCCTACTATACCAATTTGATTATTTAGACCCAACAAATCTTCACCTCCAAGCTCCACATCTGATTATCATTTTGAGTTTGTGCCTTCAAAAGATCCTCCACTATCTTTAACACCCTTGAAAGCACTATCAAGATTCAGAATAGGAGAAATCAGGATATCCTTAAAAAATACACCCTCAAAACTGTCAGGACTGTCAACCACTTCCAACATTGGATCTTCCGCCTGTCCTTTAATTCCCACTTTTGAAGCCTTAAGGGGAAAAACATCATCAGGTTTTTCTTCATGGCCAATTCCAAAAGCTTTAGAGGTATCCGTTTGGGGGGGGGGGGGGAATTTGGATTCGCATGGAATGGTTGCTTCTCAATTGCACATCCATCTGCACAAACACCCGAGCCCCTACCTATCTCTTCCCCAAAGAGGGAGGAGGTTGGTTTTACCAGCTCATCTACCTCACTAGTCCTATCCTTATACAAAACCCTCATGATTCCTTTTGGGTTAACAAGAGTCAGCTTTGTTTTGCCACACTCACTAACCCTAATATCATCATTAGATGCCAACCCCTCATTAACAAACCTTTGAGATTTCATTTCACACTCAACTTCATGCAAATTATTGATTTCCTATTTCCTCACATCACCCAAGACAAATTTTCCATTAAACCCTCTTGACTAGCATCTTTCAAAAAGGACTCTAGGGAGCCCCAATCTTTGGACAATCTCCATTCTTCATTGGTGATTGCCTATGAGAGTTCAACCACTTCCTCTGTATAAATATTTTTGGTAGCTCCTTTCCCTTTCAACCCTTGATGACATTGGTCTTCAAGATGATCTTATCCTAAACAACTCACACATGAAGTCTTATTATCTTCCACCTCTAGATTATGACACCACATGCCTTCCCCAGATTTCAACTCTATCATTTTTGATAAAGGATGTATTATCTGTCTTAGAATACATATCCTAGGGAACATGCTACAGTTCGATTTCTTTACCACCACCTCCGACTTCACAAATACACCCAACTTATTACCAATATTTCTTAGGGTTTCTTGATCCCAATATTATTGGGGGAGGTTTTTCAAGCTAATCCATACATGATTTTCCTCACTCTTTGCTGTATTAGGATCAAAGTTTGGGGTCTAGTCTAGAATAAATAAACCCCTACCTTCCATCATGAAAGGGCCACTGTTTAAAATCCATTCTTTACCCTGTGCTGTTTGGAAAAACAATCAGATAAAAACCATTCTCCAGGGTTTTTATTTCACATCCTTTGCCCCAGTTATCATCACACTACGGCTTGACTTTAGTGAAGGCCGACCATTGCTCACCCCACCACATGTAAAAAAGGCGCGAGCTTTAAAGACACTCACAGAGTCATTCCATTCACTATTGTTGACCAAGAGAGTAACCATAGTAGTATGGAGAAATTTTTTAAGTACCTAACTTGACTCACCCTTCTCTAACTAGTTCTTTGGATGCCAGAACTTCTTTTCCAACTGTTTGAAATCCACTTGTCCTTTTGAGTATGTTGAACAAAACCTTCCCTCTTTCTCCACCTCCTGCACATTCGAGCGAAAACTCGCTCTTGCACCCTCATTTCTATCTCTCTGGTTAACCGGAGCTTGCCAAGCCTTAAAGGTACCATTTCGCCTACCTTCCTGGATATTTCTCCCTCTCCATCTATTGAATGGACACCGAGCTTGCCTTGCATCATACTGAAAGCCATGGTGCTTGCGAAAACCCTATCTGAATCGTTGCTCCACCATTTTTTTTTCAACTGATTACAATAAAATTTTATTAGAGAGAATTTCTAGAATCAAATCCTTAATTAATATAATATTATTATTATATATTATATAATATTATATTTATAGTATAATGTATTTGATATTATATAATAATATTATATTATAATATATTTAATATTATATTATATTATAATATAATATAATATTTGTAAAACTATTAAAATATAAAAATATAAAAATATTAAAAATTTAAAGAAGTTTTCATTAATTTAATTTAAATATTAATATCTTTAATTAACATAATGTTAAAACCTAAATTTCCTCATTATTAAGATCTTTTCTGTAATTTTCATTGTAATAAACATAATTTTAAACCCTCCCGAAACCATATTTTCAATAAGTGATGATAATTTTGGAGGGAAACCCGAAAAATAGCTCAAAAAATGGTGGAAGATGATGAATGACTGACATTCATTTAAACAAATTGAATTAAATTTTGTGTCCATTTCAAAATGGGTGCCTAATTGTATTCGTTGATTTTGGCTCCACTTCATAATTCCCTAAAATGCTCGGCTCCATATCACTTTTGCAGTCTTCGAACGATAGTCACTCTCAACTTGTCCATGGTGGGCTCTTTTGCAGGGGATTGTTGGGAGCCTCACTCTACCTACTCGACCAGTTCATTCATGGATTCATTCCACATCTATTGAGTGAGATGGGAGAAACCAATGGAATTGTTGAGAGGCCTCTAGTAGTTGTTATTCACTCGGCAGGGGACTGGACAAAGGAAATGGTTGGATCCTGGGCATCGAAATCATGTGTGCCACTTGGGGCCACTCCTTTATTCAGATGGGTGAGATCTACAGTGTGTGACTTGCCAGCCTCAAATCAATGCTATCATATTGGCAACCACAAAACCCTCATCGAAACCTTATTTTCATGTTGTAGCTCGCCAAATTGGAGAAGTGAAAGGTCAATACCAGCAAGGAAGAAAATTTTCACATGAACTCCTTGACAGAATACTTCAAAGAAATGTGGTCTCATGGAATGCCATTATCACAGGATATACACAAATGGGATTTCTTAAAAAGGCTTCAGAAAATTTCAAGCAAACGCAATTAGCAGGTGTAAGTAAATCATTTACCATTACACACTCTATGTTAAGGTTGCACATGACTTAGACATAAGCCACCTAATATGATATATGTATGAATTGATTACTTAAAGGAATCCTTATATAATATGATATATTCTTACCTATTTCACCTCCTAAGCTAAGTGAGTCCTTGCTTCCTCCCATTATAATAAGATTGCATCATTTTCACTTGAACTTGAGGATTCCTATTTTAATTTAATTTGATGAAAAATATTTTTTTGTTTTCCTAAATAACACATTAGACCCATGTTCTGAGAAATATTAGAATGTTTCTTCTCCTAATAATGGCTTTTCTATGGACGATATTTCGTCTTCCCTCTCTATGATATTTTCTACATTTTCCAATGAAAGAGATTATAAATTATATGTACATAGCTCTATTTATTTTATGAGTTAATTGTGTTTTGATAAGCCTAGTGTGATATTTCATTTTTTCATCCTTTAAATGATAACATAATCTAGTCAATTAAATGCAAATTAATTTTTCCTTATTTTTATAAGATTCTAAGTAAATTTATCACTTTCGTCACCTCTAGCTCAATCATGTGTGACTTGATAAAGTGATTGTACTCTTGTATTTTCTTATGACCATTCTATCAAACACATGGTTAAAGAACTTGATGGAAAAATTAGATCTCTCTAATATGATTAATAGCCTTTCCATCTCTTTTGTTCCATCCATACCTATACTAGTAGTACATAAATTCATAAATTAAGTATATGGGACAAAGGATGTGTAGGTAGCTCATCTAGGAATTCTTTAAAAATCTTTGTAAGATTCTAGAAATGAAAAATATTTACATGTAATAAATCTCTTTAAATCCTTGATAATAACAAAAACAAATAAAAAAGCCTTCCATTATTCTTTCTATAATTTCATGGATGAATTTGATCTTAAACTAATTGGCTTTTGAACTCTTTGTACTATCCTAATCATCTAGGAATTTCATGCTATTAGCATAACAATTGAACTAATAACTATGATCAATTATTTTTTTTATGAATAGGATCATATCATACAATCATGTCCATTTTAATCAAGCTTGAAGAAAATAAAAAATTAAGATCTCACTCAAACCCACACATGTCCTCTAGCTTAGTGGTTTTCTCCCATAATGAACTAGGCATAATCTTTGTAGCACTAATATGGTTGTACTAGGTTCTCCTACCCCCAAAATGGTTGTAAGAGGTTATTCTTATTAATCCTCATCTCCCATTATATATCATAATTATGTTACTCATACTGATGGAATTGGAAAAATCTTACCCATCTCACCTAAAACATCTTGTACAAATCCTACTCCTATTGTGGTTCATGGTGCTTGTCCTCTGACTCCTATTGTAGTTTTTGGGTAGTATTTCATACACATTACATTATTCATAATCATAACAATGCTACTAGTCCTACTTAACTTCCTTCTACTACTATCAATAAATACCCTCCACCTTTTTCCTCTACTAGGAGCCCTAAAGAATATGACCGCATGGAATAATTATGGTCTACACAAGATAAAATAAGTTTTTATGATATCCTTCAAACATCTCCTTATAAATACATCCTTCAATAGAACTTACATATAAAATATTTGTGTAGCCATCTATATGCTCTACAAACTTTTGATACATATCTAAATTTTAGCAAAGTTTTACAATTTTTTCTTTGTAATAAAGTTTTGTAATTTCATGGACCACTTTCATGTTTGATAAATAATATGATTGAATGTATGAATTTAAAAAATATTTTTTCTTCCTTATGTTTTACTTTTACATGAATAATTTCATGAATTTAGTTTTTACATTTGATGAATAATTTATGATTTCACAAATTCAAAATTATTAGGTTTTAAATTTGAACTTCTATATTAAATTTAAAGATGCCTTAGTTTCAAAATAAAATGCATTTTTTTTCTATTTTAATTATGCATATATTTATAGACATGGTTGATCAGACTTCTAATCATACTAATTATACTTCACATTAGTCTAATCATCTTGATGAGAAGAGTTGTTCTAGATCTAATCTATATGCTGACACCATTCAGAGGTTAGATCTTGCCTTGTGGTGTCTAGAAAAGGCAATCCGTTACACCCAAAACTTGTCAAATAGAGATAGGTTAGTCACTATTATGGATGATATTACATGTATGATTGGCTTCATTTGATCATACAATCCCTACAATGAGATCAAGATTGAGCAGTTTTATGCTTCTCTTTCTAGAAGTGTTAGTGGCCATGAGAAATGATCATCCATTTCTAGGTGGGTTTCAATAGATAATTTTCACAACATGCTCCCATTTTATTAAGGACAAGATAGAGTGAGAGGGTATGCACCACTAGGTGTGCAAGGAAGGGGGATTTGTTGAGATATTATCATTGGAAATGCTCTAGCAGACATATATGGAAAATGTGGAAGCATAAATAAGGCATGCCAACTGTTTGACAAAAATGCCTCAAATAAATATAGTCACAGGGAATGCAATGTTTGTGGGATGTGCACATAATGGATTTTGTAAGGATGTCATAATTGTTAAAACCTAAATGTGCTCATTATTAGGATCTTGGCTGTAATTTTCATTTTAATAAACATAATCTAAAACCCTCGTCGAAACCTTATTTTCATGTTGCAGCTCACCAAATTGGAGAAGTGAAAGGTCAATACCAGCGAGGAAGGAAACTTGTCACGTGAACTTCTTGACAAAATACCTCAAAGAAATGTGGTCTCATGGAATGCATTAATTGTAGGATATGTACAAAATGGTTTTATTGAAAAGGGCTTTCGAAAATGCCTCCATTAATTATTATTTTTTAATATTCTCATAATGGTAAATGTTCAGGGATATTAAATAAGTTTTTATTTTATAGTCTTTTTTATATTAATAGTAAATGTTCGTGTATATATAATTTAAGTGTATAGCCAACCCAAAATTTATTGATATACTGACAAAGAATTAGGGACGCCACAATGTTGATTTCCTTGGAAAAGTTGTTGTTTTATAGTTTTCATGAGTTTGCATTATAATATTATTGTTTATAAATTTATTATCAAACTATTATTTATGATAATTTTTCTTAACTGTAAATTTATTCATATTATTGCTATGAAATTTCTTATCATCCCACTTTTTTTTCTTGTGAACAGGTACAGAGCAAGGAGAAAATGCAAAGCTAGTGCCTTCTAGATGCATTTACAACTAACCCCATGTGCAACAATGGCATCACTGAAGACATGCATTCACACCAATGACATTTTAGCTTTAGTTTTAGTTTTTTTTAGTTTTAAAAGTATAATAAATCGACAGTTTGCATACTACAAAGTTTGTTTCTTCAAAGCTCTATATATAGAGTTTTTTGTAACATATTTTTTATATAGTTTGAATATACAATGAATTATTCTTCAACAATGTTTCAATCCTTTGAATAAATTTGTTGAAGTTTTATGATTGTTTCAAACACAACAAAAATTTCTCTTGGTTTGCAATTTCATAGACTAGTTATTGTAACAACATTCTCCAAACATAGGAGTTTACATACACATCTAAAGTATTACTTCATAAATGACTAAATAAATGACTACCATGACTAAATAAATGACTAAACAATGACTAAATAAATGACTATAATGACTAAATAAATGACTACCATGACTAAATAAAATGACTACCATGACTAGATAAATGACTAACATGAATAAATAAATGACTACCATGAATAAATAAATGACTACCATGACTAAATAAATGACCAGTTAACAACAATCAATGACTAAATAAATGACTAAATATATGACTAAATAAATCACTACCATGACTAAATAAATGACTAGTTAACAACAATCAATTACTAAATTAACGACTAAATTAATGACTAAATCAATGACTAAATCAATGACCAAATCAATGACCAAATCAATGACTAAATCAATGACTAGATAAATGACTAAAATAGTTTAGTCATAAATTTGGTCGCGTTATAAATGACTAACAATAAACTACTAATGGTCACGTGACCAAAACTAGTCATCTATATGCAATATATGCAGTTTTTAGTAGTTTATTTAGTCATATATTGTTCTTTTTGTACTAGTGTAGCTTGGATTTGCCAGATCATATTCTAGTCAAAAAATTTGAGTCTTCTTGGATTATCAGAACCTTTTCTTTGGTCTTAGAGTTTAGGTGTCATTTATTGGTGATTGACATATGATGATTTCTTGGAATTTCCTAATGGATTTCAAGTTATTTGGAGTTGATTCACTTATATTTCATTCTAGAATTTAATGAATTTTCTTGCATTCACTACCATGAGAATTTGAATTGTTACTAACTTAAGCTAATGGCATTATTATCTCATGTTGGGGATTTATTAATAGATATATTGTGTTGATTATCATTTTCCATTTAGTGATTATTGTATTTTCTCTAATAGATGCAAGCTAAGGTTAGTCCTGACAAAACCACCAAGACCAAAGCTACTCTAGTGCAAGAGGAAGTTAGGAAAATACAAGAGAGGATGAAGTATAACTTCAAGGGTATTTGGACAGAGACCAAGATTACCTCTACATGGTCAAAGATTGTAGATACCAACATGGGCCATGTAGATTATGACAAATGATGTTTGGGAATGCACCAACTGAGTTGGCTCAGAAGATTACTCACACTAGACTGGCACAAGCAGCATGATTCCCACCAACACAACTATGCCCAAAATTAGTCTTGGAATGTACAAAAAATTATGACTCCAGGACAAGAAAAATAATTGGATCTCAAGGAAGAGTTATGGAAAACTTAACTGAAGAGTCAATTGCAGAGGTCTTCGACATTTCCTATCATCACATGCTCATTGAAGAGATCAATATTGGGGAAGCTATTAAGTTCTATGATCAAGACCCCAATAGAGCTTTGGAGATTATGAACAATGCATGGATATTGAAGCCTAAGCCACACTACTCAAAATTTCCCAAGCAGCTGCATAGGAGTGACTTCAAGCTAGAATATCATGGCATCATAACTATCTTGGGCGGAGTCATTAGAGTGGAAGAGGCCCATTTTTTTCAGACTTGGATGTTCCACCCCATTACACAGATTGCAACTAACAAACACTATCACTGGGCAAGGATCCTAAAAAATAATTTGGATGCCCAGTTGAGGACTGTGCAAGAAACTAGTAGGTTCACCATGACCTCATATCTAGTGTATATTCTAGCACACAAGAACAAGTACAAGGGTCTAAATGAATCATAGGATAGGATAATATATGTGATGTGTATCCACAATTACAACATCAGACATCCAACTATAGAAGAGCCAATGATGCATTTTTCATGTATATTCCAAGACTACTACAGGATGCTCTTCATGTTAGGGTCTCTACTAATGCCATGGATTTGATCAAGAAATATGGCCAGTGGTTCATCCACTTTCAAAGTTTCACATACATTTTTTCCTCTTAGGTTACCTAGGTATCCCACCAACAAACTCTTGATACTAGAGCTGACAAGACATATGATTGGTTTTGAGGATATCCTACAATAAGACATCATAAAGAAGAAAGGACTGGGGTCAGAATTCCCATGAAGAATGCAAACTTTGGAGGCATGTCCTATTTAGAGTTCTCAACATTTAAATAAGGAAATGACATAATTTGAGTTATATTCCCACACCAACACAAACAATTTTGATCTTTATGGCAAAGCCATGAAGTAAGGAAATAAAACATTCAGGCATAAGGATCATATTGAGGACTATGGGGTGAATTTTTGAGATGAATTTGATGCCTAAGGAGAAGGTTCTCTAGACTTCCCCTCAAATTGATAATATTATATAAAGTAGCACAAGTGCATAGCCAGGTACAGGATGATGAGGTGAATATAGTTGAATATCTTGATTATGAGCCTCATAGGAATAAACCATTTCCCCCTATCAATTGCTCAGAAGAAGAGGTGACTGATTTAGATCAAGTCACAAAGCCAGTAAAGAAGCCTTCTAGATTATTTGTCAAGCACAAGCTATTGTAACTCGATGCTAAAGGTGTAAAATTCACCGATGTCTTGATGGGAGACTTAGCATCTCAGGATGAAGAAGAGACTAAAGTTGATAAGGAAGATGAAGTTATTGAACCTCATGATGAGGAGCCTCTTGAAGAAATGGTGTCTATTAAGAGGAGAACTGGGAGCCAGGTGCAAGTAAAGCAAGGAGAAAATTCATCTCCTAAAGTTAAGAACGTTCCTCATGCCAATGCCCATACTAAAGAAGGAGAGACCTCACAATCAGTGAGGAAGAGAAGAATACACACAGAAAGGTAGAAGGCTGCAAAGGAAAGGAAAAATGAAGTGGCCAGAGATACTCCCTTTGCAGCAAAAGTTGTCAATCTAGAAAGTTCAGGGGAAAAGCCCCAAGTGTATGTTAGGATAAATTCTTCTAAGAAAAAGGTTGCTCCAGTAGAAGAAGTGAGAACTATAGAAGAAGAGGTCTAGGATGAGGAGGCACCTATCGATGATGCATAAAGGAGAGCATCTATAGGAAATAATTCTCCACTTTCTTGACATAAAAATTTACAAGTTTACGAGGAATCATTTGCAGAGCAGGGGAACATTTCTAATAATTTTGATCAACTAAATGAAGAAGATGATAATATTTCCACTCTTGATAGTGGAGAATGGAGGGAGCTTGTTCAAGAAATAATACAATCTACTTCTAGGGCAAAGAGAAAGAACATAGAATCAGAAGTTGTACTAGGAAAGGCATCAATGTCCCTTGAGAAGGTAATAATTGATGAACAAAAAGATCACCCTGAGGAAGGAGAAAATAGAGAGGAAGTTGTTGATAGTCCTCATCAGGACAAACATGAGCAGGAAAATCAACTAGAGACTAAGCAAGATGTTGAAGTAAATGTGGTTGATAGCCCTGATAAGGAAGTGATAAATAAGCCATCTACAACTCCACAATGGTTAGAAAAGAGGCTTAGCAAGAAGCAAATTATTGTAAAGGAAGATAATCCAAGCTTGGAAAAAATTCTTGAATAATGGGGGCAATCCAAGCAAAGAAAGAGGGCTAGGATAGTCTCTATGATGTCAAGGGATGAATTTAATAATAGAGTTATACATGTAGTTGTTCTTGTAGTAGACAAGTTCAAAGATGAGGTTACGCCATCAGAGTACAAATTTAAAACAATCAATTTAGGGCCTACCACTAAGGAACAAGAATAGGAGGAATTCCAAGAATCTTCACAAGTAATTTTGAGGAGATTAGACAAAGATACAAAGGAAAATGAAAAGCTAAAAAAGAAATTAATTAATTTTTACAATTATGTACAACACTTGATGAAACCTTTGCAAACTATGGGAAGTGAAGGGATTGTGCCAAAAGGATTCTTTCCTAATGAGGTAGTTACAAAAACTAAAAGGTTAAAATCCTTTGTACACTACACGCATAGTTGGCTTCAAGATATTAGCAGTAGAAGAGATGAAGCAATTGAGCAGATTTTGAAAATATACACCAATGCTTCTGATTTTCTGGAACATATCTCATAGGTTGTTATAGATTGCCAAAATATTAATGAATCAACTACCAAGGAAATTTTGTAGTTGCCTAAGGATGAATTATCCGAGTTGGACATCCTCTCCCATGATGAAGTTGAAAAGGTTAAGGAATGGGTCAAAGTCTAGAATTATAGAAAGGAGCTCCTTTCCAAGTTTCTGAAGAAAATAACAAAGATATAGGGGAAGGTGAAGGAAATATATGATGGTTGCATTAGTTTCCTAGAAATAATGATTGGAAGGGGAAAGTTTGGTCAAGAAAATATGAACATTAGTAGGTTCCAAGGGTGGTGGCATGAAATTTATGCTCCTTTTGATGGTGCTCCAATTACAAAAGAAATTTTTGAGGATGCAACAATTTATATTTCAAAAGTAGACAAATATCATGAATTACAAATTGAATGGGATAAGGTAATGCCCCAATACTTGGAGGAGTTTAAAAATCATAGGAAAATAATTAAATTTATTCCAGTTATAGATCTAGAGGATATGAAGGAAATGTTGGGGAAAGTTAAAGAATTATCCAATAAATTAGAGGCTGGCAAGGAGAATAGTCAGTAGGAAATTGCCTAAATTTTTGTGCTAGAAATGTGACCTCCCCAACCAGCTAGATGGAAAATCGTGAGATTTGTACCACCAAAAGAAAACCCAGGCTGACCTGGATGAAGCTCCAAACATTAAATGCAAATTTTATTTTATTAAAAGAACTTTCTAGGCTGACTTGCTTGGAATAACTTTTGATGTAACCCTAAATTGGTTTGACCTTGTGGGAAATTTCTATAAATTGGCCATCATGCCTCATTTGTAAGGGTTAGAAAAATGTTAAGTGATAGTTGCAACAACTAGAGTTGAGTTAGGAGTTATAATTTTCTTAGAGAAATTGTTGCTACATTGAATACTAAATTGTTGCAATATTGGGTGATTCAATATCAGTAAAAACATTGTGCTTTGGTGCTCTTTCTTGTGTTGTTTCATTCTACATGGTTCTTGTTATTCCATATCTTTAAGATTGCTTTGATATTGTTCGATATATGTTAGATTTATATTTAGATGTGATGCAATTGTGTTTATGGTTTGATATTTGAAGTGTCTCAACAATCCTTGGTCCATACTTTTAGCAGCTTGTTGATTGTAAGTTGTTGTGTAAAGTTAGCCTAGGCCTTAAATTTGTGCTAAGTTCAAATGTGGGTATTTATTAATTTCAATTATCAAATACGATTGGATTGGTTGAATGCTTCATGATATAAAAATATTTAATTCCTTATAAGATTGCACTATTTATGTGGGATTGCAAATTGTCTTTACTTAATCTTAGGGTCTCTCTAAACCCTTATCTTTTGTTATTTCTTTTAATATCTAACTTAGATTTAGAATTTAAAGTATCACTAAATTGCAAGATCTAATATTTCTTAAGGTTACAACATTTTTTTTGTAAGGTCCCTTTGTGATTACCAACATTTTCACATATTATTTAAGTTATTTATACATTTTCAAGTCCTGACATTAGAGACCTTGGGGTTATCTCTTGAGGCTTGCTGATAGAGATTTACCTTTCAAGAGAGATAGAAAACTTGTATTCTATCACCATCAATGAATTGGTGCTAGAAGGAGGGCTTGAATAAGCAAGTTGGATCATTTTCTATCTGCCATTTTTATTGAGAGATTTCAAAGAACCAAAACTACACTAGGAGAAGAAGAGTTTCAATAATTGCAAGACCCACTAGGTCAAGGAGGACCAAAAGAAGGGGAGATTCATCATCCGCCCCACCATTTCCATCATCCCCGTCATCCTCAACTTCATCAATTCCATCTTCATCTGATTTGGAGGCCATTCACATTCAACAACCCCAACTAGTCATTAATCAGCCTTTATGACCACCACCACCAATGGAATTCTTGGAAAACAACCCATTACCTTTTTCCTTTAATAACTACAATGTTATGCCCGAGAATCCTTAACATTTCTACTCTAAATTTCATATCAATGACCCTAATAGAACTATAGAGGAACACATCAAGATTTTCCAAACTTGCCTTAGGGATAAAGGGATCAATCACGAGGATGTTGCATGTAGCCTTTTCCGTTATTATCTAGGAGAAGATTATTTTTATTTGTACAATCATCTACCTACTAGGTCAATCCACAATTGGACTAAACTGGAAGATGCATTTCTACAGAAGTTTAAGATCCCTATTAGTGCTAACGAGTTGTACCTGTAATTCACTAAGGTTAAAAGAGAAGTTAACAAACCTATATGTTTATTCAATAATAGATTTCATTGATCATATAGCAAGTTGCAGTCACCTTATGTTTTAGATGATGCTATTGCCTTGGAAGTGTATTATGAATGTCTAGATAGTCTTACAACCACTTTCCTTAAATGGAGGCCCAATCCTGCAAATAGTCTACTTGATGTGTATGTGGGGGCTATTAAGCTTAGCACATATCTAAAGTAGCATTTTCCTGGAACCCTACCACCCTTAGGACCTACTGCTCATCTAGGAAAAATTCAAGCCATCAACCAAGCCCTAACCAACCATACCCCCATTATGAATCCAGTCCCGCAATTTCCCTTGGTTCCACACCTTGGTCCCCCAATGAATCAAGCTTAGACAATCACCAATTATCCTCAACAAAGTGTTAATCAACCCCTCCATGCACAATAGGCTAATTTTCCCACATACTTGTATAATTTTGAAGTCCTAAACTAGTCCATGAGTTCAGGAGTAGCATCTGGGTACCCCCAAAATAATGTGAATTTGGTGCCTTATAATAATCCTAACAAAGAAAGATTGGATGAGCTGAAAAAATAGGTGAAGAATCTGATCATGGAAGTAACATACATGAGGAATAAGAAAATTCAACTCCTAGCTACTCAAAGGAATATGCAGTCCAGTTATAATAGGCATAGTCAAGATTCTGCATAGGGACATGGAAAGAATTTTCATAGAAGGCAATCATTTGGTGAGAATTTTGATAAAGGACAGATGGGTGGACAAGGATTTGAAAGAAGGAAACCACCTAGGTAGAACAAGACATGAAACACAAGGCCAAACAATGGAGGTGTTCCTACTCCAATGGATCAACCCTCTAATCAAGAGAGGCCCTCAAGTGGTGTATATCTAGTAGAGGGAGCCTTATCTAGATGGTGTAGACTCCACAAGACAAATCAACATTCTGAGCTGGACTATCCTGAGTTCTATACTGCTACATGCACCTTCTAGTTTGATTTGGAAAATAATTCCAAACATTAGAAATTGGTACCATATGGGCCATATGACTCCTCCATATTGGTGTTGAATCATGCCTCTCTCCCATGAAGTGAAGAGAATGGGAAAAAATAAGAATCAAGTGAGCATGATGATAATGTAGAACAAGTTTATAATGGAGATGAAATATCACAATTCTTTAATGAAGAAATGGGAAATGACAATGGTCCCTTAGATGAGGAAGAAGTTGGTATTGAGGAAATGTAGATGTTTCAACATCCTACAAGAAAGTATGACTTGAGGAATAGGCCAACTAGGGGTCCATAAGGTGGAAGGCCATTCACTACTTCCATTCCTTTGAACAACTTCATAACACCTCCTAATCCTAATGCTAGTAATAATCTAGATCCTATCCTCTTGTGCCCACACAATACTTATCAAAAGGAGGACAATATGATCCTTCTAGGGGAAAGAACATGGATGAAGGTAAGGAGAAACTAATAAATTATCCCAAGGGCTTGCATACCGACATGAACATGGGATAGTTAAGTGATTATGTGGTTGAAGAACTCAAGAAATTAAAGTTAATTCTTTCTTCTTTTAAGTTACTAAGAGTTCTTACAATTAGAAATGCAGTCTTAGGAGCCTTTAGGCCAAATGTAGTCCCTCAAGAAAAGAAAAGTAGTGAAGTGACTGGAAAGACCTCTAGTTCTCAAGTGCCAAAAGATCAAGGTCAAATCCAAACACAACCTAAAGATAAAGGGAAGGAAAATGATAAGAGTTAAGTTGCACAAGCTGATACTCAACTAAGTTTGTTTCAAGGAAAGACATAAACTCTCCCTTTTCTAGTCTTTGTTCATCTCTTTGGAAAGAATTTGCACAATTGCGTGCTAGATTCAAGGGCTTCCACAAATATTATGTCATTTTTTGTCTATAGAGCCCTAGGGATTACTCCTCCAGTCTCTCAAAAGAAAGTCACTTAGTTAGACAAGAAAAAAGTAAATGTGGTGGGGGAACTAAATATGATTCCCATGTGGATTGCATCAGATCCTAGAATCCAACAAGTCATTAATATTCAAGTGGTAGACGGGTATGTGCAGGATCATGATGGGCCAAACAGGCCCTTAAGTGGCAATGAAAATTCAGAACAATTAGAGTTAGGCAACTTGACGTAAAAAATTGAATAAGTTATCTATATTATTTCAAAAACATGTAAGAATAGATTCTGTGGGAAATTGAATGTAGTTTCTAAACTACTAGGTTTATTTTTTTAAAAAACAAAATCTATTTGGTGAA
>VDFB02000015.1:558234725-558278325 GCA_007258455.2 Sequoia sempervirens | reverse complement strand
AAAGAAATACTCAGGTCATCATGAACTTATATTGTATCATTGATACTTGTATTCGCTTTCAACATTTTTAAAGCTCAGTGATGATACAAAGCAAAATCAAAAGATTGTTGAAATGACACTTAGATTTGCATGGTAAAATAGGTTTGCATGATAAAATAGATTGCATCCATATTAGTCTTGCATATGCATTTATCGATTGTTTCAAAGCTACCAATTTCAATCTCAAAAGCTACATGTATTCCCTCTCTACATCATATCACCATCTCTTCAATATTTCTTAGGATATCATCTCTTTCTAAATCATTTTCTTTCATTTCCATCATCTCAAATTCCATCCAATCTTAATCTATTATGTCTAGCACAAATCATTTAATTGCATCCTTGGTTTTGTTCCCAACCTTGTTACAAGCCTTTATCCAATCATCGTCATCATCGTCATCATCATCATCATTGGGATGTATCCTTCCCTAATCATTTTGTGTTGTTTCGGGATGTATCCTTCCCTCATCAACAACACTCTTATCATCATCATCAATCAATCTTGGCTTGCAACTTGACCGGGGCAACATCACGTTTATCCTTGAATCCATTTGTGCTTACTTACTTTTTCATCTTCTCCTTTCATTATCTCTTCCTCATCCCATCCCCTATTCTATTCATCATTTTGCATCATCAAGTCTCAGTACATTAATCAATCTTATACTGGGGCATATCAATCAATCAGTGAAGTCAAATCACAAATCAACAATCTTATCAAATCAGTCAACATCAATCAATAAGTCTATCAATAAATCAAATCTAATCAGCCTTGTTCAAATCTTGTGATCATCAATCTATCATTCAAATTCACCTATTATGAGGTTAATCATTCAATCAATCAATCATTGAACCTCATCTATCATGAGGTTAATGAATCATCAATCTATCATTGATCCTCACCTATCATGAGGTCAATTATCAATCAATCTATCATTGAATCTCACCTACCATGAGATCAATAATCTTCTAATCTATCAGGATCAACAATCAGCTGACGTGATAATCAATCATCATCATAATCAACTGAAGGAATCAATATTTCTTTATCAGGAGATAAATCGTTTCTCTATCATCAAGTCATCATCAAATCATCAAATCATCATAAAAATTCAAAAAAAATTGAAAAATCATAAAAAAATTCTAAATTCCTCAATTTATCTCCCAAGGGGGCATATATCGCTATCATTTCAAAATTCAACATCTACAGCAAATCAGGGGCATATTTTAAACTCCTCGTCAATACTGGCAACTAAGGAAAAATCATTCTTTGAAGCAATACATAAACACATCACTTCAAAGAGGGGCAAAATGTAGACACCTAAAAATGGTCTGGAGAATCTAATTAATTAAATACGACTTATTTGATTAATTCATCTACTTAGTAAATAAATAGAAATATTTATTTATATTAATTTCATTATTAATTCTTCTACTTCTCTCTTAATTAAATAAACGAAATTAAAAACTTTGTTTTATTTAATTATTATCATTATTACTTCTTTTATATTTCTATCATAAATTAAATACACAACTTAAATAATTTGTGTTATTTAATTACCTCATCACATTTTTTCTTAATTAAATAAAGATATCTAAATTCTTTTATTTTATTTTTTTATTTTTTATTTTTTTAGACTGCAGGAATCGGGTAGCACGACCCCCTATAAACGGCAGTGTGCCTGGTAAACTTTTTAACATGACCGGCGGCGCTGGCGCAACACGCCCTCTGGTACCACGGGACGGGGGAGACTAGAACTCGTGACCAGCCGAGCCGCAACGGAAACTAAAATCTTTTATTTAATTATCATTTTTCTTTTTGTTTTAATTTAATAAACAAACCCTATAGTTTGATTTATTAAATTATTTATTCCTCTTTTGCTAAATTTAAATAAATTAAAATATTTAAATTAATGCAAAAATTATTTAACACTATTCACTCACCAATAAAATTAGATTTTTAAAATCTAATTAATTCTACTGTCATTCACGGGAAGAGCTTTGGGGACAAACCTGCAGGAAGTCCTCTCAATCTTCTTCCAACCACCTTCCCTGTCATCTTGCTTGGTGTTTTCATGGGGAGAAACAATCCTCCATGATTAGCTCCATCTTCTCATCCCATGCCTTTTAATTCTCTAGATTGAATCCCAGCCTCTTATCCCGTATCCCTGTGCAAATGTGTTGTCGTGAAAGCTATAAATACAGCTCTCTAGCTACAAGAAATGGATCCCAACTTATGCAATCTTACTCTGCAGGTTTTCCAAGCATCTAGCATTTGCAATCATGGCAGCAATCACAGTGGTTTTAAGCATTTAATCATATAGGAAATAGAATAGTTCAATTCTCATTCTCTAAGTGTGATTTCAATAGTCTAATTAGCTTCTAAATCTGAGAGCAAAGTAGATTAGAGAGATCTTTAGAGTTAGAGAGCAATAGGATAGATTTCTGAAGATTTCTAGTTTAAATTAGCTTAATTTTCTTGAATCTTAGATGCAATGTCTTATTTCGAAGTGTGGATGCATTGTTAGTTTGTTTTCCTCATTCTACCACTTACACTATATACACGTATATATATCCCTTGTACTACATGTGTATTCAATATTTTGTATTATACATTATAAAAATCCTTAAATCTATTGATTTATATATTCTCTATCAAATATGAATGTTCACCACACTAAATTTCACATTCTTTTGTTATTTTCCCACAAGAAACTCCAGCTATAATTGTGAATTTGATGAACTAATTACAAACTTAGTCACAATGGTCAAATAGACAATTAGATCATTATTTTTTTTCTAATTGTGACAAGATTTTGTTGAGAAAAAAGTATATTTTTACTTGGGTTGCTTACTATGAATCTTTGTTGGTTTCTCTTTATGGGTTTTGTTTTGTGGCTATTTTTGGAACAAAATATAATTGTTAACCTTTTCCAATTTTTGTTGGTTGTGGTTGTGTATCCCAGGCTATATTGTTATATATATGTCAGAAGTTAGATGCAAACACAAGAGTATATTTTTGGATGAGTTTGTCATTGCTAATTTTCAAAAGGGTGCTATTGAGGAGGCTATTATGTTTCAAGCTGTGGACATATCTAGCTTCCTCTTTATGTCTTCCATTTTCTACCTATGCTTGAAACAAAATAAAATTCTTAACATTATCCTATTTTTGTTGGCTATTACTATGTATGTTCGACCATACGTTCAATCCAGTTTTTGTTGGCATTTTTTGGTGCTTTGTGCACTTAACCATACATTCATGTTATGCAGTCTAGATTTTTGATTCCATTACATGCATTGTTGATTATTCTTCTGTAGCCTAGGTTATATTGTGGTACTTTCAATAAGGTGTTGCTGAAGAGGCTATATTATTTCTATTTTTGACAGGGTGTTATTGAAAAGGCTAGATTCTTTCAATTTTTGTTACGGTTCCATTCAGGAAAGACTATATTTTAATATTAATATATATATATATATATTTGTATATATATATATATATATCTATATATATATATATTGTTTCAGTTTTCAATACGGTGTTGTTGATAGAAGACAATATTGATTATTAAAAGAAATATTGCTTCATTTATGGTTGTGTTATGTGGTTATCATTTTGCATGGGTTTTATGGCATGGATTTTTATATATGAATGTTCTTTGCATCCACCATCTGTTACATACATTCCCACAAGTAGGTGGAACACATTGACCATTTTTCCATAAGGTCTTGTTGAGTAATGGGTATGGTTTTTATTTGGTTTGTTACTATGTATCTTTGTGGGTTTCTCTTTATGGCTTGTATTTAGTGGTTGTGTTGGCAATGAAATAAAATTGTTGACATGATGCACTTTTTTTTCAATTGTTATTGTCTAGCTCATCCTATATTGTCTCATTTTCGATAAGGTGCTCTTCTAAAGGCTATATTGTTTCAATTTTCGATAAGGTAAAATAACATAAACTATTTTAGAAATTACACCTCTCCCTACTTGATTTCTTTTCCCTCCATTATTTCTCTACCACCTGTAAAAAATGGGCACAAAATTATCACAACCCACACTTTTATAGTGCTTTTGCAACCATCTACACATGTAAAAAGCACAAAATAACCTCCAACCACCTTCATAGAAATTCCATAGCCGATGAATGCACTTTCACCTTCACATAAGTTTACCCTCCTCACTCATAGCTATCTTGAACAAGATAAACTCAAAGAATGACACCCAACAATGCGTTATTCCAAATTGCATAGACATTCGCTTTGTTTTTTTAGGACATTAAAGAAAGATGTTACTTGCACCATCACCACTACACGAAAACCATAATTTTAATGTTGGTGCCATTTCACTAGCCTTCTCTGGCATTACGCCAAACACTTTTTATTTAAGAATCAAAAAAATAATTGGCCACCTTTTCCATGACGATAGAGACTTCAAAAAACCCTTAAGGGCGACAATAATTCTGGCCAATGTTCATCGAAATAGGAAAACAACCTGCCACCATGTACCTAGTGCTGAGGTAGTCTAAAACCTAGAAGGCCGATGAAAATTCCAACCAAAGATCACACAAATAGCCGACATATATATATATATATATATATATATATATATATATATATATATATATATATATATATATATATATATATATATATATATGTTCAAAGTTAGATGCAAACACAAGAGTATATTTTTGGATGGGTTTGTCACTATTAATTTTCAAGAGGATGATGTTGAGGAGGCTATATTGTTTCAATTTGCGAGCCTCTCTAGGTTTCTCTTTATGTCTTCCATTTTCTAGCTATGCTTGGAATGAAATAAAAATTTCAATGTTATTCATTTTTTGTTGGCTGTTGCTATGTATGTTCGACCATACGTTCAATCCATTTTTGGTTTCCATTTTTTGGTGCTTTCTGCAATCAACCATACACTCATGTTATATAGTCTATGTTTGATTCCATTATGCATTGTTGATTATTGTTCTCTAGCTTAGGCTATATTGTCCTATTTTTGATAAGATACCATGAAGAGGCTATATTATTTCAATTTTTGATAGGATGCTATTGAAAATCCTAGATTCTTTCAATCTTTTTTATGGTTTTGTTCATGAAAGAGTATATTTTAATATTAATATATATATATGTATATATGTATATATTGTTTCAATTTTCAATAAGGTGCTCTTGACAAAAGACAATATTGTTTGTTAAAAGAAATATTGTTTTTATGGTTACATTATGTGGCTACAATTTTGTGGGTTTCTCCATCTGGTCTCTATTAAAATGAATATTCTTTGATTTATGGCTTCCATTTTCTAGTTATGGTTGGAATAGAATAAAATAATTAACGTTGTTGGTTCTATGTTTGGTTACATTAGGTATTGTTGATTACTGTTCCCTACCCGAGGCTATATTGTTTCATTTCCGATAAGGTGCTGCTAAAAAGGCTATATTCTCCATATGCATGGCAATGGAATTAAATTGTTGACGTTATGCATTTTTTTGTTGATTGTTCTTATCTAGCTTGGCCTATATTATTTCATTTTCGATAAGGGGTATGTGCAGATCATCATGGAAAAAATAGGCCCTTAAGTGGCAAAAAATTTAGAAAAATTAGAGTTAGACAACTTGACGTAAAAATTTGAATAAGTTATCTATATTATTTCAAATATATGTAAGAATAGAATCTGTAGAAAATTTAATGTAGTTTCTAAACTACTAGGTTTGTTTAGAAAAAAAAAATCTGTTTGTTGAGAATTTGAAATTTCAATGCAATAGTACTTAAATTTCAAGGAAAAAAAGAAGTAGGTGTCTGTCTGACCACCCTTACCACAATAAAATGATAATATTTTTTTTATAAGATTTTAGATATAAGTATAGGACTCATGTCCCGATGTGATGCATATTTTTTTGTAATTTTTTCCCAAGTAAATAGTTAATTATGATTTTTTTATTACAACTTTTAAAAAATATAAAAACTCGTATGTCTGATCACCTTAACTTGTAAAAAATTCATGACATTCAATTTTTCTTTTTTTAATCCTATAGTCTATGAAGCATAGAATGTGACATGTGTTTTGGATTGAAAAACGTTATATACCGTTTGAAAGCTATAGATGTTTTTCAATCAACCTATAAATTAGGAATTTAGTCATAATTCAAATAGAAAATGAATAATAATTAATTGTTTAATTCAAAGTAAAGCATAATTTATATTGGTGGAAAGCTGAGAATCTCCTTTAAAAATCCTTTTCATTTCATCAATTCTAGGTAAAAAAAAAGTCATCAGCCACATACCCATCATGATCCTGCACATACGCTAAGGTTCTATTCTAAAGGCTATTTTGTTTCAATTTTCGATAAGGTGTTTTTGATAGAAGACAATATTATTTGGTAAAAGAAATATTGTTTCATTTATGGTTGCATTATTTGGCTATCATTCTGCATGGGCTCTATGGCTATAGTTTTGTGGGTTTCTCCATCTTGCTCATTGTTGAAACCAATGATGTTTAATTTATGCCTTGCATTTTTTGGTTATGGTTGCAACAAAATAAAATAGTTACTGTTGTAAACTTTGTTTGGTCACATTACCTGTATTGTTGATTACTCTTCTCTACTTGAGGCTATATTGTTTCATTTTTGATAAGGTGTTGTTGGAAAGGGTATATTGTTTCAATTTTTGATAAGGTTTTCCTTAGAAAGGAGAATATGTCTGGATGTCTTTGTCACTATTAATATTCGTGAAGGCAAGATCCTGAGAAGGATATACTCATTCAATTCTTGATAAGTTTTTTTTGAGAAATAAGTATATTTTTACTTTCATTTCTCATATATATATATACACATTCATAGACATATATAATTATTAAGTTAGTATGTATGTATATATATATGTATGTATGTATGTATGTATGTATGTATGTATGTATATTTTGTGGGTTTCTCCATCTCGCTCACTGTTGAAACCAATGAAGCTTAATTTATGGCTTTCATTTTTTGGTTATGGTTGCAACGGAATAAAATAGTTAATGTTGTACACTCTATGTCCGGTAACATCAGGTATTGTTGATATATATATATATATATATATATATATATATATATATATATATATATATATATATATATATATATATATATATATATATATATATATATATTGTGGGTTTCTCCATCTAGCTCGCTGTTGAAACCAATGATGCTTAATTTATGGCTTTCATTTTCTGGTTATGGTTGCAGTTGAATAAAATAGTTAATGTTGTACACTATATATTTGGTTACATCAGGTATTGTTGAATATATATATACATACACACACACACACACACACACACACACATATATATATATTTCTTAAGTTAGTATGGGGTATGTGCAGGATCATGATGGGACAAAAAGTGGCGATATGATGGGTATGTGTAGGGTATGTGGCTAACAAATTTTCTTTACCCAAAATTGATGAAACGAAAAGGGTTTTTAAATGAGATTCTCATCTTTCCACCAATATAAATTATGCTTTACTTTGAATTTAATAAATATTTATTATTCATTTTCTATTTGAAGTACGACTAAAGTCCTGATTGATAGGCTGATTGAAAAACATCTATAGCTTTAAAAAAATATCACATTTTATGAATTTGAAACATGTGTCACATTCTATGCTTCACATACTATAGGATTAAAAAAAAAAAATAATTTCATGAAGTTTTCACCAAGTTAAGGTGGTTAGACATACGAGTTTTTATATTTTTTTAAATTTATAATAAAAAATTCATATTTAATTATTTACTTGGAAAAAATTACAAAGAAATATGCATCACATTGATGCATGAGTCATCTACTTATATCTAAAATATTATCATTTTATGGTGGTTAGGGTGGTCAGACAGGAACCTACTTCTTTTTTTTTCCCTAAAATTTAAATACTACTGCATTGAAATTTCAAATTGTCACCAAATAGATTTTTTTTTCTAAATAAACCTAATAGTTTAGAAACTACATTCAATTTTCTACTTATTCTATTGTTACATATTTTTGAAATAATATATATAGCTTATTCAATTTTTTATGTCAAGTCGCCTAACTTTTATTTTTCTGAGTTTTTCACCACTTAAGGGCCTATTTTTTCCATGATGATCCTGCACATACCCTATGTATGTATGTATATATATGTATGTTTTGTGGGTTTCTCCATCTAGATCGTTGTTGAAACCAATGATGCTTAATTTTTGGCTTCCATTTTCTAGTTATTGTTGCAACAAAATAAAATAGTTAATGTTGTAAAATTTATGTTTGGTTACACTAGGTATTGTTGATTACAATTCTTTGCCTGAGGCTATATTGTTTCATTTTTTATAAGGTGTTGTTGAAAAGGCTATATTGTTTCAATTTTTGATAAGATTATGTTCAGAAAGGAGTATATTTTTGGATGGCTTTGTCACTGTTAATATTCGACAAGGAAATCCTCAGAAGGCTATATTCTTTCAATTTTTGATAAGGTTTTGTTGAGAAATAAGTATATTTTTACTTTCATTTCTCATTGTTATACATATATATATATACACATATATACATATACACATATATAGATATATATACATACAAAAATACACACACACACACACATATATACATATGTATGTATGTATGTATGTATATGATACCATTTCACTAGCCTTGTCTATCGATGTTCCAAACACTTTTCATATGAAAAATCAAAAAACAATCTGCCACCTTTTCCCCGACCACGCTAAATGGAAGCCATAAATGAAACAATATAGGCTAAGGTAGATAACAATAGTGAACAATGCCTTATGCAAATCAACATGAACCACATAACATTAACTATTTTATTGCATTGCAACCATCACCAAAAAATGAATTCCATAAATGAAACAATATTATTATCAATAGTCACCCAGATGGCCAAACCCACAAAACACTAAAAATCACAATGAAAAACCCATACAAAAACATCCCTACAAAACCTAGACCATAAATCAAATAATATTGGTGTGAACAAACTATATAGTTTTTTCTCAATAGACCCTTTCCAAAAAGGTCAAAATATACCCTAAAATAATGCAACCCGTATAACATTAACTATCTCATTGTGTTGCAACTATCACCACAAAAACACGCCTTTCAACAGTGACCCGCAAGAAAAACACTCAAAAAATAGAAAGCTCAGAGTAACAGACCAATTCAAAACCTTCACCAAAAAGCATGAACCATACATGAATCAATATTGGTTTCAACAGCAACCCAAATGGAAAAAATCAATATTGGTTTCAACAACCCAAATGGAAAAATTCACCAAGAACAAATCAGATTAACTATTTTGAAACCATTCACACAAAAAGGAAGTCATAAATGAAACAATATAGCTAACAGTCACCCACAAGCCAAACCCCACCAAAAAAAAAAAACTCACTTCAAGATTAACCAAAAATACACTAGATTAACTATTTTGCAACTATTCACACAAAATAGAATCCATAAATGAAGCAATATTCCCAACAGTCAACCACATGTGAAAACCCACAAAACTATATTGTATTTTCAACAAAAATCGCAATATTGCCTTCCACCCATGGTGGCTACATGGACACCACAAACCAAACAATTTAGACTAAGCTACAGAGCAACAATCAAGAATCCACTTTGGAAAATAATATAAATTGTTTTAGAAATACTCGACAAATGGTTTTTTCAATATGCACCTCTTCCTACTTGCTTTCTTTCTCCACTACTTCCATAAAATGGGAACAAAATTATCGCAACCCATACTTTTTCTAGTGCTTTTGCAACCATCGATGCATGCAAAAAACTCAAAATAACCTCCAACCACTTTCACATAAATTCCATAGCCGATTAATGCACTTCACCTTCATAAAAGCTTGCCCTCCTCACTCACAACTATCTTGAATAACAAGATAAACCGAGAGAATGACACCCAACAATGTGTTATAAAAAATTGCGTAGACATTCAATTTGTTTTCTGAGGACTTTAAAGAAAAATATTACTTGCACCATCACAACTACACAGAAGCCATACAACAATTAATGTTGATGTCATTTCACTGGCCTTCTCTATCATCGCGCCAAAAAAATTTTATTTAAAAAATTAAAAAACAATCTGCCACCTTTTCCACGGTGCCGGAGACCTAAAAAACTGAGAAGGCTGACCAAAATTCCAACCAAAGTTCACCAAAACGGGAAAATAACCCGCCACCTTTTCCCAGGCATCAAAAAAGTCTAAAACCGGGAAGGCTAAAAAAAATTCTGACCAATGTTCACACAAATATCCTATCAACTAAATATATATACATAAAAGAACAAAATTAGATATCTTAATGTGTAGATATTGAATTGATTATACTTTTTATATCTTTAGCACCATGGATTAAGAATGAATAATATATATAAATTTAGTAAACCAACTCAAGGACATGGTATGCTAGGAGTACAATAGTTAATTGGTTAAGATATATAACCAGTATGTTAGTCTATGCATTGCATTTTATTTGATTATCATTTTGGATGAGTCAAGCAAGAGATAGTATTTTCATGAATAGATGGGACACATTTTAATGCAACTTACATTTACAAAGATTTAACCAAATTGATGCTATGGATGTATGACTCATCAATTCATAATATATTTTATTTTTATGTTAGTCAAAAAATAATAATAGCTAGAGGTTATTTAGGGTTGATATGATTGATTGCATGTGATAGTGATTGTATATTTCTAAAATTGGTTCTTAGATTTGGTTTTATTGTAGATTTCATTATATGCAACCCTTATTGAAGGGTCAAGCCAATTCTACTAAAAAGCTGAGTAGGGGACCACCTAGTCTATGGTTGTATGCTTAAAGTTCTTGAATAATGCACTCCCTCCAAGAAAGTTGATAACCATATTTCTTACACTCAGATTAGATGACTTGGCCATGGAGTATTCATGTAATTAGATGACAATTTGTAGAATATAATGGTGTAGCCTCAACTTCTAACCCTAAGTTGTAATGCATGAATTGAATAATATCCTGGGATTGGAGTACTACCAAATGTCCAACTTATTTATTTGATATATAACTTATGAAAATATACCCTCAAACAAATTATCCCTCACTATAACATATCACGTGTTGTTATAATTTCATGACTTGATGATCTAGGAGGATCTAAAACTCATAATGCTCATTGTAATTCAACCCTAACCCTAACTTATTTAATCCTAATCTGAATTGAACCTTGATTGAACCATAAACCTAATTGAATCATAACCCTAACAGTAACCCTAATTGAACTTTAATGCTTACCCTTACCCTAATCGTATTTGATCCCTAACCCTAAACCCTAACCCTAACCCAAGTGAGTAGTAGCCCTAATTGAACTCAATATTTTAGCCTAATTAGACTCTAACCCTTATTAAACCATAACTCAAATTGAACACTAACCCTAATGTAATTCTAACATTATCTTTAATAAATTCCTAACCATAACCCTATTTCTAATTGACCATTTAGTGAATCCTAACCCTAGTTTAACTCTAACCTTAACTTTGAGCCCTAGTTAAATCATAACCTTAATTTAAACTTGACCTTAACCATAACTAAAAGTAGCCATAACTAAACTCAATTTTTTTTCCTAATTAAATCCTAACCTAGAAATAATAGACATTGTTTTATAAGGAAAGAAAAAAAGTGGATATACATAGGTGATCAAAGGGTTTTCATATTTGAAAAGAAAAAAAAAAATTAGTCATATGTCCTCATCATTGTTAAAAAACAATAAAAAACCACAACTACTCTCAATTTTTCTTCACTTCAAAGAACAAATCTGTCCTACTAGTAATTGGAAGGAACTTTTCAAATACACAGCCTTGTTATATCTATGAAAGTGCTTATGCCCATTATTTCACATGATATTAATGAATTATTATTTTTATATCATTAAAATTTCAAGGAGAATGCATTCTAAAAATATTTCAATTTAGTGTATTAGAAGGAACCTAAATTTTGCATTAATATTTTAGGGCTATCTTATTGACCATTTCTCTAATTATTAAACTAGTCTAATTAAGGGAAATGGCCTATGATAACTTAACCTTTTATGATCTACTAACATTTATGATCTATCAATTTCTCTAAGCTATTTTAAAATACAATCAACCTTTAAAATTCAAAGAATAGTAGATATCATTGAAAAATAAGTTGCCACTTTCCACTAATAGTAGATTCATTTTGCAAATTCTAAGTCAAATTAGTGCAAAAGACAATAATTGTGATGCATAAAACTAATTTGTTACATTTTGTAAAACATCTATTTCATATTTTACCATTCCACTTCAATTACATATAAGAAATATTGATTATTATTTTTTGGCTCAAAAATTATGAATAAAATAATAAACAATTTTGTATTAACCATTAAAATGAACTAAATTTAATTATTTATATTATTTTAAAATATTAAATTTCTATTACACAATCTTTTTGATTAAATTAATCGATTTTCTTAATCTATTATCTTTCTTTCTTTTCACTTTCATTTAAGTTTAATTTTTAGACAGTGAATAAGTTCTCTAAAATCATATTTTTTAATATAATTAATGGTTTATAGAGTGATTATAAATATATATAATTAAAATTATTTAGATAAGATTATATAAAAATATAAAGTTAATTTTTAAATAAAATTATTTAATAATTTATTTATTTATTATTTATTTAGAAAGGTTATGAATCTCATATGAAGTAATAAGGTAGACATTGAGATTATTTTTCTAAACATATCAAGCACTTATCATATTATTAATTAATCATTTATTAAAACATTTATCATTTATAATTAACCACTTAATCATATACCACATTAGTTAGTCAACATTAATCATTTATTATGTATTGCATCATTAGTCATTTATCATCAATTATCATATCAATAAATTATTACTTATCATTTTCCATATTTTATCCATTAATTAAATGAGAGCTAAATATTTATTTTCAATAAATAAAATTTATATTTCACCTCATCAATTAACTCTATCTACAAAATGAAAAATTCTTCTTCCCTCAACAATCAAGTTTATCTTCAAATAGAATCAACTTTGTCTCATTTATCTATTTATCAAATTATTAAATATTTCATTATTATCCTCTTGAGAGTTTAAAATGAAAAAATTTCAGTTTCTCTCTAGTTTTTTATTAGGGGTAAAAGAGGTTTTGTTGGGACCCGCAACCTATTACAGACTTGTTTTGAAGGGACCCATAACCTTGTTAAAGAGGAGCATGTTGCAAATAAGATCAAACACATACCAACAATAGTCCAACAATAGTTACTAGAAGAAAAACATGATTACACAAGTTGCAACATATAAACAAGCAAGGGACCGAGATCTATTTACAATTTGGTTTTAACTAGGACCAGAAACCCTTAGATACACAAAGAACATGCCTGCATCAGCTAGGCATTAGCAAACCAACTGCTCATGGAAGACATTGTTAATCCAAGAGAGATACCCAACTTAATGGTGTGGAACACCACGAAAGCCCTAGACAAAAATGCCAAAAAATCCAACAATCCCACATGAATAGGGGATTTAGAGAGCACAACGGACCACTGGAGCACATCAACCAACTTGCAACAACACCCCACTAGAAGCACTAACCCTAACTCCACCTCAATAGGAGGGAGATCCCCTTTATAGGAGAGGAAGAAATGAGAGCCCATCCCTCCAAAGCCATCACTCTTCTACCCACAAAGTCTCCACCTCGATAGGAACCAGTAGAAGAGAGAACTCCCCACCAAATTTGCAACACCAACCTCCACCTCAATAGGAGTAGTCTTTTCATCCATAGAAGACACAAAATTCAGAAGGAAGGGTAGTAACAACCACCTTTAGTAAAGCAAGGTACTAAACCAAGGAGGGAGAATGCACTTCAGCCCCTAGAGAAAAAAACCAAAGCAATTGAGCCTTAATCAAATGAAAATAATACAACTCAACCCACAAAATACCCATGATCCACAAAAAGAAGAAGCCTGGAATAGTCATGTAACCACATGACACTAAAGAGTTGAAACCAAGGCCAAATCCACTCAGAATAGAGCCCAAGAACACACGAGCCTTTAGCTAAAACATCAAATCATCCCTCAAAGGATAAATACTCATCACCATCTTGGGGAAGCCCACAACTGAATGGTCACATTGAAACAACTTCATTTTAGAGATAGCAGAAGCCCCACACTCTTCAAGCCCACAACACCCATCCATGTTGTGTAGTTTTTGCACACACGCCCTACTGAAAGTAGGGAACCTCTTTCTTGCTTTGCTTTTCATAGGGTCCTTGATTTATTCCCCTTAAGGGATGAATCCCTCAGTCTTGGTTTTGATTCACCCATGTGCTTAATGACAAATTTGCATCTGAGATATCACCTTGCAACCCCAAGTGATAGTCTAGCTCTTAGAAGTCGACTTGTGATCAAAAAGTTAAAAAAAAAATGGCTAAGTTATAGGTAGTTTCAGTAATTTTGAGGTACCCCAAATTACCCAAATTTAATTCGGTCGGATAATGTGAGCTACCTTAGATTTCCCAAATCTAGATCCTCGTCATATTGTAGATTTCTCCTCAGATACCCATACTGACATTTATTGCATAAAATTAATGAGCTCAAAGGGTTAATTTGGGAAATAAATTGAAAGTAAATGACCATTTGGTCATTCGACATTGTTGAGAGCTTGAAGTTGAAGAAGGTCTTTTTCATTGTACATTTGATTTGAAGTCCAATGTTGTGATTGCCTCCTTCTATGATTGTGTTCTGGGTTCAGGTTTGGTCATCATTGGTTTCTCATTGACCTTTCTCTGATTGAGTGTAATCACATGGTATATTTTCTGTTGCTTCCTCCTCCTTTCATTTGATCTTGTTTCGTTTAGATTTTGATGGTGAAGTATGGTTTCTTAGGGACCTCTTGTTTGGATTGGAATGGGGTTTTAAAAAAATGACTAGGGTTTCTATATTTAGGAAGTTTCTTCAGTAGGGTTGGGGGTAGGGTTCAATTTGAATCTATATTGAGTGAACAACCTATTGTTTACCCTCAAAGCCCTCTCATTTCCTCCATCTATAATTGACAAATATATTTTTTTGTGATTCTTCTAGTTCTCATTGCTCATCGGAACCCTAGTTTGTTTTCATGATTCTATAAGTGATTGTTGTTGATGATTTTGATGTTTTTTGAGTAAAGTTAACGACGGTATTCTAATTATTCAAACTTAAGTTGATTAAGTATTCATATTTTATCAAGTTAAGTTGAGTTGATTATGATTTTGAGTTTATGCCTTCCAAAGATCCTCCACTATCTTTAACACCCTCGAAAGCACTATGAAGATTCTGAATAGGAGAAATCAGGATATCCTTAAAAAATACACCCTCAAAACTGTCAGGACTGTCGACCACTTCCAACATTGGATCTTCCACTTGCTCTTTCATTCCCACTTTTGAAGCCTTCAGGGGAAAAACATCATCAGGTTTTTCTTCACGGCCAATTCCAAAAGCTTTAGAGATATCCGTTTGGGGGGGGAATGTGGATTCACATGGAATGGTTGCTTCTCAATTGCACATCCATCTGCACAAACACCCGAGCCCCTACCCATCTCTTCCCCAAAGAGGGAAGAGGTTGTTTTTACCAGCTCATCTACCTCACTAGTCCTATCCTTATGCAAAACCCTCATGATTCCTTTTCGGGTAACTAGAGTCAGCTTTGTTTCACCACACTCACTAACCCTAATATCATCATTAGATGCCAACCCCTCATTAACAAACCTTTGAGATTTCATTTCACACTCAACTTCATGCAAATTATTGATTTCCTGTTTCCTCACATCACCCCAAGAGGAATTTTCCATTAAACCCTCTTGACTAGCATCTTTTAAAAAGGACTCTAGGGAGCCCCAATCTTTGGACAATCTCCATTCTTCATTGGTGGTTGCCTATGAGAGTTCAACCACTTCCTCCGTATAAATATTTTGGGAAGCTCCTTTCCCTTTCAACCCTTGACGACATTGGTCTTCAAGATGATCTTCTCCTAAACAACTCACACATGAAGTCTTATTATCTTCCACCTCCAGATTCTGACACCACATGCCTTCTCCAGATTTCAACTCTATCATTTTCGATAAAGGATGTATTATCTGTCTTAGAATACATATCCTAGGGAACATGTTGTAGTCCAATTTCTTTACCACCACCTCCGAATTCACAAACACACCCAACTTATTACCAATATTTCTTAGGGTTTCTTAATCCCAATATTCTTGGGGGTGGTTTTTCAAGCTAATCCATACAGGATTTTCCTCACTCTTTTCCGTATTAGGATCAAAGTTTGGGGTCTAGTCTAGAATAAATAAACCCTTGCCTTCCATCATGAAAGGGCCACTATTTAAAATCCATTCTTTACCCTGAGCTGTTTGGAAAACAATCAGATAAAAACCATTCTCCAGGGTTTTTATTTCACATCCTTTGCCCCAGTTATCATCACACCATGCCTTGACTTTAGTGAAGGCTGCCCATTGCTCACCCCACCACATGTAAAAAAGGTGTGAGCTTTAAAGACACTCACAGAGTCATTCCATTCACTATTGTGAACCAGGAAAGTAAACATAGTAGTATGGAGAAAATTTTTAAGTACCTGACTTGACTCACCCTTCTCTAACTGGTTCTTTGGATGCCAGAACTTCTTTTCCAACTGTTCGAAATCCACTTATCCTTTTGAGTATGTTGAAAAAAACCTTCCCTCTTTCTCCACCTCCTGCACATTCGAGTGAAAACTCGCTGCTGCACCCTCATTTCTACCTCTCTGGTTAACCGGAGCTTGCCAAGCCTTAAAGGTACCATTTCGCCTACCTTCCTGGATATTTCTCCCTCTCCATCTATTGAATGGCCACCGAGCTTGCCTTGCATCATACTAAAAGCCATGGTGCCTGCGAAAACCCTATTTGAATCGTTGCTCCACCATTTTTTTTTCAGCTGATTACAATAAAATTTTATTAGAGAGATAATTTCTAGAATCAAATCCTTAATTAATATAATATTATTATTATATAATATATAATATTATATTTATATTATAATGTATTTGATATTATATAATAATATAATATTATAATATATTTAATATTATAGTATTATAATATTATATTATATTATATTATAATATAATATTTGTAAAACTATTAAAATATAAAAATATAAAAATATTAAAAATTTAAAGAAGTTTTCATTAATTTAATTTAAATATTAATATCTTTAATTAACATAATGTTAAAACCTAAATTTCCTCATTATTAAGATCTTTTCTGTAATTTTCATTGTAATAAACATAATTTTAAACCCTCCCGAAACCATATTTTCAATAAGTGATGATAATTTTGGAGGGAAACCCGAAAAATAGCTCAAAAAATGGTGGAAGATGATGAATGACTGACATTCATTTAAACAAATTGAATTAAATTTTGTGTCCATTTCAAAATGGGTGCCTAATTGTATTCGTTGATTTTGGCTCCACTTCATAATTCCCTAAAATGCTCGGCTCCATATCACTTTTGCAGTCTTCGAACGATAGTCACTCTCAACTTGTCCATGGTGGGCTCTTTTGCAGGGGATTGTTGGGAGCCTCACTCTACCTACTCGACCAGTTCATTCATGGATTCATTCCACATCTATTGAGTGAGATGGGAGAAACCAATGGAATTGTTGAGAGGCCTCTAGTAGTTGTTATTCACTCGGCAGGGGACTGGACAAAGGAAATGGTTGGATCCTGGGCATCGAAATCATGTGTGCCACTTGGGGCCACTCCTTTATTCAGATGGGTGAGATCTACAGTGTGTGACTTGCCAGCCTCAAATCAATGCTATCATATTGGCAACCACAAAACCCTCATCGAAACCTTATTTTCATGTTGTAGCTCGCCAAATTGGAGAAGTGAAAGGTCAATACCAGCAAGGAAGAAAATTTTCACATGAACTCCTTGACAGAATACTTCAAAGAAATGTGGTCTCATGGAATGCCATTATCACAGGATATACACAAATGGGATTTCTTAAAAAGGCTTCAGAAAATTTCAAGCAAACGCAATTAGCAGGTGTAAGTAAATCATTTACCATTACACACTCTATGTTAAGGTTGCACATGACTTAGACATAAGCCACCTAATATGATATATGTATGAATTGATTGCTTAAAGGAATCCTTATATAATATGATATATTCTTACCTATTTCACCTCCTAAGCTAAGTGAGTCCTTGCTTCCTCCCATTATAATAAGATTGCACCATTTTCACTTGAACTTGAGGATTCCTATTTTAATTTAATTTGATGAAAAATATATTTTTGTTTTCCTAAATAACACATTAGACCCATGTTCTGAGAAATATTAGAATGTTTCTTCTCCTAATAATGGCTTTTCTATGGACGATATTTCGTCTTCCCTCTCTATGATATTTTCTACATTGTCCAATGAAAGAGATTATAAATTATATGTACATAGCTCTATTTATTTTATGAGTTAATTGTGTTTTGATAAGCCTAGTGTGATATTTCATTTTTTCATCCTTTAAATGATAACATAATCTAGTCAATTAAATGCAAATTAATTTTTCCTTATTTTTATAAGATTCTAAGTAAATTTATCACTTTCTTCACCTCTAGCTCAATCATGTGTGACTTGATAAAGTGATTGTACTCTTGTATTTTCTTATGACCATTCTATCAAACACATGGTTAAAGAACTTGATGGAAAAATTAGATCTCTCTAATCTGATTAATAGCCTTTCCATCTCTTTTGTTCCATCCATACCTATACTAGTAGTACATAAATTCATAAATTAAGTATATGGGACAAAGGATGTGTAGGTAGCTCATCTAGGAATTCTTTAAAAATCTTTGTAAGATTCTAGAAATGAAAAATATTTACATGTAATAAATCTCTTTAAATCCTTGATAATAACAAAAACAAATAAAAAAGCCTTCCATTATTCTTTCTATAATTTCATGGATGAATTTGATCTTAAACTAATTGGCTTTTGAACTCTTTGTACTATCCTAATCATCTAGGAATTTCATGCTATTAGCATAACAATTGAACTAATAACTATGATCAATTAATTTTTTTATGAATAGGATCATATCATACAATCATGTCCATTTTAATCAAGCTTGAAGAAAATAAAAAATTAAGATCTCACTCAAACCCACACATATCCTCTAGCTTAGTGGTTTTCTCCCATAATGAACTAGGCATAATCTTTGTAGCACTAATATGGTTGTACTAGGTTCTCCTACCCCCAAAATGGTTGTAAGAGGTTATTCTTCTTAATCCTCATCTCCCATTATATATCATAATTATGTTACTCATACTGATGGAATTGGAAAAATCCTACCCATCTCACCTAAAACATCTTGTACAAATCCTACTCCTATTGTGGTTCATGGTGCTTCTCCTCTGACTCCTATTGTAGTTTTTGGGTAGTATTTCATACACATTACATTATTCATAATCATAACAATGCTACTAATCCTACTTAACTTCCTTCTACTACTATCAATAAATACCCTCCACCTTCTTCCTCTACTAGGAGCCCTAAAGAATATGATCGCATGGAATAATTATGGTCTACACAAGATAAAATAAGTTTTTATGATATCCTTCAAACATCTCCTTATAAATACATCCTTCAATAGAACTTACATATAAAATATTTGTGTAGCCATCTATATGCTCTACAAACTTTTGATACATATCTAAATTTTAGCAAAGTTTTACAAATTTTTCTTTGTAATAAAGTTTTGTAATTTCATGGACCACTGTCATGTTTGACAAATAATATGATTGAATGTATGAATTTGCAAAATATTTTTTCTTCCTTATGTTTTACTTTTACATGAATAATTTCATGAATTTAGTTTTTACATTTGATGAATAATTTATAATTTCACAAATTCAAAATTATTAGTTTTTAAATTTGAACTTCTATATTAAATTTAAAGATGCCTTAGTTTCAAAATAAAATGCATTTTTTTTCTATTTTAATTATGCATATATTTATAGACATGGTTGATCAAACTTCTAATCATACTAATTAGACTTCCCATTAGTCTAATCATCTTGATGAGAAGAGTTGTTCTAGATCTGATCTATATGCTGACACCATTCAGAGGTTAGATCTTGTCTTGTGGTGTCTAGAAAAAGCAATCCATTACACCCAAAACTTGTCAAATAGAGATAGGTTAGTCACTATTATGGATGATATTACATGTATGATTGGCTTCATTTGATCATACAATCCCTACAATGAGATCAAGATTGAGCAGTTTTATGCTTCTCTTTCTAGAAGTGTTAGTGGCCATGAGAAATGATCATCCATTTCTAGGTGGGTTTCATTAGATAATTTTCACAACATGCTCCCATTTTATTAAGGACAAGATAGAGTGAGAGGGTATGCACCACTAGGTGTGCAAGGAAGGGGGATTTGTTGAGATATTATCATTGGAAATGCTCTAGCAGACATATATGGAAAATGTGGAAGCATAAATAAGGCATGCAAACTGTTTGACAAAAATGCCTCAAATAAATATAGTCACAGGGAATGCAATGTTTGTGGGATATGCACATAATGGATTTTGCAAGGATGTCGTAATTGTTAAAACCTAAATGTGCTCATTATTAGGATCTTGGCTGTAATTTTCATTTTAATAAACATAATCTAAAACCCTCGTCGAAACCTTATTTTCATGTTGCAGCTCACCAAATTGGAGAAGTGAAAGGTCAATACCAGTGAGGAAGGAAACTTGTCATGCGAACTTCTTGACAAAATACCTCAAAGAAATGTGGTCTCATGGAATGCATTAATTGCAGGATATGTACAAAATGGTTTTATTGAAAAGGGCTTTCGAAAATGCCTCCATTAATTATTATTTTTTAATATTCTCATAATGGTAAATGTTCAGGGATATTAAATAAGTTTTTATTTTATAGTTTTTTTATATTAATAGTAAATGTTCGTGTATATATAATTTAAGTGTATAGCCAACCCAAAATTTACTGATATACTGAAAGAGAATTGGGGACGCCACAATGCTGATTTCCTTGGAAAAGTTGTTGTTTTATAGTTTTCATGAGTTTGCATTATAATATTATTGTTTATAAATTTATTATCAAACTATTATTTATGATTATTTTTCTTAACTGTAATTTTATTCATATTATTGCTGTGAAATTTCTTATCATCCCACTTTGTTTTTCTTGTGAACAAGTACAGAGCAAGGAGAAAATGCAAAGCCAGTGCCTTCTAGATGCATTTACAACTAACCCCATGTGCAACAATGGCATCACTGAAGACATGCATTCACACCAATTACATTTTAGCTTTAGTTTTAGTTTTTTTTAGTTTTAAAAGCATAATAAATTGACAGTTTGCATACTGCAAAGATTGTTTCTTCAAAGCTCTATATATAGAGTTCTTTGTAACATATTTTTTATACAGTTTGAATATACAATGAATCATTCTTCAACAATGTTTCAATCCTTTGAATAAATTTGCTGAAGTTTTATGATTGTTTCAAACACAACAAAAATTTCTCTTGGTTTGCAATTTCATAGACTAGTTATTGTAACAACATTCTCCAAACATAGGAGTTTACATACACATCTAAAGTATTACTTCATAAATGACTAAATAAATGACTACCATGACTAAATAAATGACTAAACAATGACTAAATAAATGACTATAATGACTAAATAAATGACTACCATGACTAAATAAAATGACTACCATGACTAAATAAATGACTAACATGAATAAATAAATGACTACCATGACTAAATAAATGACTACCATGACTAAATAAATGACCAGTTAACAACAATCAATGACTAAATTAATGACTAAATATATGACTAAATAAATCACTACCATGACTAAATAAATGACTAGTTAACAACAATCAATTACTAAATTAACGACTAAATTAATGACTAAATCAATGACCAAATCAATGACCAAATCAATGGCTAAATCAATGACTAGATAAATGACTAAAATATTTTAGTCATAAATTTGGTCACGTTATAAATGACTAGCAATAAACTACTAATGGTCACGTGACCAAAACTAGTCATTTATATGCAGTTTTTAGTAGTTTATTTAGTCATATATTGTTGTTTTTGTACTAGTGTAGCTTGGATTTGCCAGATCATATTCTGGTCAAAAAATTTGAGTCTTCTTGGATTATCGGAACCTTTCCTTTGGTATTAGAGTTCAGGTGTCATTTATTGGTGATTGACATATGATGATTTCTTGGAATTTCCTAATGGATTTCAAGTTATTTGGAGTTGATTAACTTATATTTCATTCTAGAATTTGATGAATTTGCTTGCATTCACTACCATGAGAATTTGAACTGTTACTAACTTAAGCTAATGGCATTATTATCTCATGTTGGGGATTTCTTAATAGATATATTATGTTGATTATCATTTTCCATTTAGTGATTGTTGTCTTTTCTCTAATAGATGCAAGCTAAGGTTAGTCCTGACAAAACCACCAAGACCAAAGCTACTCTAGTGAAAGAGGAAGTTAGGAAAATACAAGAGAGGATGAAGTATAACTTCAAGGGTATTTGGACAGAGACCAAGATTACCTCTACATGGTTAAAGATTGTAGATACCAACATGGTCCATGTAGATTATGACAAATGATGTTTGGGAATGCACCAACTGAGTTGGCTCAAAAGATTACTCACACTAGACTGGCACAAGCAGCATGATTCCCACCAACACAACTATGCCCAAAATTAGTCTTGGAATGTACAAAAAATTATGACTCTAGGACAAGAAAAATAATTGGACCTCAGGGAAGAGTTATGGAAAACTTAACTGAAGAGTCAATTGCAAAGGTCTTCGACATTTCCTATCATCACAGGCTCATTGAAGAGATCAATATTGGGGAAGCTATTAAGTTCTATGATCAAGATCCCAATAGAGCTTTGGAGATTATGAACAATGCATGGATATTGAAGCCTAAGCCACACTACTCAAAATTTCCCAAGTAGCTGCATAGGAGTGACTTCAAGCTAGAATATCATGGCATCATAACTATCTTGGACAGAGTCATGGGAGTGGAAGAGGCCCATATTTTTCAGACTTGGATGTTCCACCCCATTACACAGATTGCAACTAACAAACACTATCACTGGGCAAGGATCCTAAAAAATAATTTGGATGCCCAGTTGAGGAGTGTGCAAGAAACTAGTAGGTTCACCCTGACCTCATATCTAGTGTATATTCTGGCACACAAGAACAAGTACAAGGGTCTTAGATGAAAATGAATCATAGGATAGGATAATATATGTGATGTGTATCCACAATTACAACATCAGACATCCCACTATAGAAGAGCCAATGATGCATTTTTCATGTATATTCCAAGACTACTACATGATGCTCTTCATGTTAGGGTCTCTACTAATGCCATGGATTTGATCAAGAAATATGGCCAGCGGTTCATCCACTTTCAAAGGTTCACATACATTTTTTCCTCTTAGGTTACCTAGGTATCCCACCAACAAACTCTTCATACTAGAGCTGACAATACATATGATTGGTTTTGAGGATATCCTACAATAAGACATCATAAAGAAGAAAGGACTGGGGTCAGAATTCCCATGAAGAATGCAGACTTTGGAGGCATGTCCTATTTAGAGTTCTCAACATTTACAGAAGGAAATGACACAATTTGAGTTATATTGTAACGCCCCGCCACACAACCCCAAAGGAATTAAGTAAAAAGCAACCAATTTTTTTTTAAAAATAAAAATAAAGGAGTGAACATTAAATAATGTAATCATTATTCAAATTTCATGACTTAATCCTTTGAGGGACACGAGGTCATTACTTAAGAACTAACTCTTAACAACATAAACATTTACCTAACCATTACATGAAACATACATTCAAACATCCATAAATATAATTGCATCAGTAACCACAATAAAGTCATAAGATAGAATTAATATCCAAAGTTATAACATCATTATAAATTCTTCTCACAACCAAGTTTACAATAAAAGTACAATGCATCAACATGAGATTACATCACAATAGCACCATGTGCAATTATATACAAAACTTCCCAATTAGATGGGAGTGTTACATCAATATAAAATAGCATAAATACATAAATATGGAACCCACAAGCAAAATATTAGCTGCTACTACAACTCAGCACTGAAAGATGAACCTGCATAAAAGAGAGAATCCCAACGGGTGCGAGACACGTTCCACCCGACCACCCCCGTGCTGGGAGTTGCTAAGGAAGGGTTCCCGACCAAGAACGAATAGACAAGACTTACCACCAACTAATGAAAATAATACAACACATGAGACAACTCAAATTCAAACAACAACAAAAATCATCAATACAAGACAAGCGACCAATTCTAGAGGATTTCCAAAAGACAACATAAATAAGAATGTTAGAGGGAAATGTCATCGCATGGCTTAACATGGATACTCCAGGCTACCTATCGCAAGGTACCGCCTCCATCTATTGACGGATTATCCAGGCAACCAAGTGCTAGGAACCACCTCCATCTATGGTTATCTAGGCTACCTATCTCAAGGAACCGCCCCATAGGGTTTCTCATGCAGAACCATTACCTTTCGCGAAGACAAGGCAATGATCATGCCAACCACGGCCTTCTCAATCCCCTTTAGTCTGTGGTAGCACTAAAAGGCGGATGAGGCAACAATTATCTTTTTAGTGTGTTACTACCCACTGCTAGTTAATTAATTAAATTATCACTTATTAAATTCACTCTAACGAGGGCTATCCTGGTGCCCTTTTGTGCGCCAACCACCCACTTAGAGCCACTCCCTCTAAACACTCAACCACAAAACAATAACATCAAGAACTACATCAAAAGACAATCAAAAGTGAGGCATGACCATCTCACCAATCACAAGGAAACACATCCATAGTCTAGTATAGTCCAAAAGTATAATCGATCCATAAACATTACAAAACCAAATTTAAAACGAAAAACAAGAGTAACCACATTACCCCACCTCTGGAATTCACTTAGGTTCCTAAACAAGATTGTTAAACTCTAGGCTTCCCTTACAGAGCATAAACCTCCAAGTAAAAGGAAAATCCATAATACATGAAACGATATAACACCAAAAGAACCATTAACAATAATATCAAAAGACACGTCTCAAAACATGGAAAATTCTTAGCTAACTGTAATTCAATAACATTGATAACATCGAAATTTTATCCCTACTTATCACCGTTACACTTATCTTCTTAAAACATCTCAATCAACGAATCTTTTAAATAATATAAATATAAAGTATCTTTCAACCATATTATCAAATTAATATCTAACCTACAAGAAGATTTCAATTTATTTTAATAAATATACACACATATATATACATATATATATATATATACTAGTACTAACATTAATAATAATATAATATTAACATTAGCCTCTATATATATAATAATATAATTATCTAATTACTTATAATTCAATTCCAATACCAGTCAAACTTAATGTAAGAGGAAGCCCATATTATGTACGTATAAATTTAAAATGTTTCGCGCATTACCAAAATCTTACGCCCCAAGTACAATCCCGATAAAGCAGATAGGAATTTGAATCACTACGAAAAAGAACTCGTATTTAAGAACTAGCTTATTGCAAAAGAAAAACACTCAATACAATAAACAAACACCCGATCCATGGAGATTTCATTTCATCCCGAACACTGTTCGATGTACATTTTTATCACTGCACAACAGTAAATATAGAGCACTATCCGTTTGGGAGTCAGGACGATGTGACCACCGCCGACCACACCCTTTCCAACACACGAAAATTATATAACCAAGCAGAAGCATAGGGCGTGAGAAATAAAGACCATACAAGGATTAAAATAGATATTATGGTTGTCAACATTTTGTTTTATAATATACGGATCTCGGTATAAGATTCGCTGCTTGGAAATTTCAATATGGTAAAGAAATAGGGTGTATGAACCATGCTATAAGTCATATTGGGGTACGGACGCGACATTCCAACATTGCCAGGGTTCACAATACGCGAATTCCAAACGAAATAAATTAACTTTCATCAAATACAAAAGAACGAATCAAACAAATAAACCTGACATCGATATATAAGTATTTATTTTTATATGAAATGAATTTCATAAAATAAAATGAAACAATGAAGCTCAAGGATTTGCAATCCCATCATTCGTACACAGGGTAAAAATAAACCCTCTTCCGTATGAAATGAAAACTACCCAGCCTCACAAATTTTAAAACACTTTCCAGTAAATTAAAAAGAATTATATCTACATATGTATATATATATATAACCAGTGAATCTGTATTTATAGAAATAAATAGAAATGCCCACATTTAATTCTGGTTCCCAGACATTGATCAAATAATTTATTCTGAAAAAATAAAATTCAAGATCTGGGTTGAAACCCAACAATAATGTTGTTAATAATTCTTTTGTCAATTACAGTTTTCTTACAAATAAATTATATTGAATATTTTCCCTAGGTTTTATGGAAAAATTTGAAAGAATTATACAGACGAAAATTTTCAATCATAGAATTCAACACAACCAGAGATTTAAACTCATCAAACAGTACAACCACGAGTTTATAAAATGAACAAAAGCATAAGAAAATAGAACAGAATTTTGAAAGGAACCTGGCGTCCTACGGCTGTAGAAGAAATCCCACACAGACGCTTTCCTCCTCCTTTTAACGCTAATCCTTTTCTGCAGCTTCTTTTTCCAAAACAAAATCTGAGACAATCTTCCAACCAAAAATTCCCCTACATCCTCTTTTCTCTTCCCTTTAAAAGAATACCAAAATCCCATTTCAACAGCCCCCTGTCTTTTCCTCTTCCACTCCCGTGAAAAAAAGATTTCAAAATAATTAATTTCATTCTCCAAACAACCCCCACAAGAATCTCTAGCTTTTCTCATTTAATTATTTATTATTATTATTATTATTATTTATTTTTTTTATTTTTTTTAAACAATAATTTTTTAAATTACCACCACTTAATTCTAAATTTTAAATTAAAACAAACTTTTATAGATAATTAACTTTTAATTAAAAATAATTAAACTTGAATAATTAAATTAACTATCACCAAACCATAAATAAATTAAATAAATCATTTAACTCAAAAATCAAAATATAAAGACAAGACCAGGTCAACACAAGACTCAACAACCTCCTAACGAAAAGATGGACTTGGGACGGGAATTCTTCCTTAACAACTCCTTTTAACAACATCATACCTATTGGGTTTATTTTGTGCTCACCCTGTCCTATCGAAGCAGGTGGAATTGAGACTTTTAATCTTGCAATTCTTGCAACAGATAAACGTCAAGTAACATATAATCACCACTAAAAACACACTGTGAAAGGTAATAGCAGAGTAGTAGGGCGCTCGCGAGCGAGTGGTACTACTCCGTCCTTTCACCAAAATACACTAAACATGTCATCATAAACATAATATCATGGAAATACATCATCGCATATAAATTTAAAGAAAACCATTGCATAACAAATCAAATCATTAATGCATAATGTATCATCAAATGTCGCACATAAAGTAAAGAGCAGTAAACAAGTAACTAAGAAGCCACACATGATCAATATAAATCCACCACATAGAGTATCACAGAGTATCCACAATATCAAAAAGTACCAAGAGTATCTAATGAATCAGCAAACATGGGGTATTACATCCTCCCCCCAGGACATGGCTTACTCCTGGAAGCCAGAGAACAAATAAGGGTAAGCCTCCCTAATAAGAGATGCATCCTCCCAAGTCACCGAGGTCTCATCATTCGGATCCCACTCGACCTGTACCTACTCAATATCTCTACCCCTAAGGGCGAGACTCTGACGCTGAAGTACGGCCATGGGCTCTAGAGCTAGTTGCCCATCCTTGACCTGCAAAGCATTCCAATCCAGCACATGAGTAACATTAGGAAAATAAGGTCTCAGAACAGAAACATGAAAAACATCGTGAATCTGCGACAGGCTAGGTGGCAAAGCTAGGCAGTAGGCAACAAGTCCGATTCTCTCTAACACCTCAAAAGGCCCAACAAAACGGGGTGCCAACTTAGAACCCTTTCCATAACAGATAGGACTCTTTCATGGACGCACTCGAAGAAACACACGATCCCCAATTGCAAACTGCCGATCAACACGATGTGCATCAGCATACTTTTTCTGTCTATCTTGAGCTGCAATAAGATGCTCTCTGATACGAGCCACCTGTTGCTCCATATCTCGAAGCATGTCAGGTCCAAGAAGAACCCTGTCCTCTAACCGATCCCAACTCAAAGGGGTACAGAAAGGATGACCATACAACACTTGAAAATGTGCCATGCCAATGGAGCTATGATAACCGTTATTATAAGTAAACTCAACCAAATGCAAATACTCCTCCCAACGAGATTGTTGATCCATTACGTACATGCGAAGCATGTCCTCAAGCACCTGATTAACTCTCTCAGTCTGACCATCAGTCTCAGGATGATAGGCAGAGCTAAAATTCAACTGAGTCCCTAAAGACCGTTGCAGGGAAGTCCATAGTGCCGATGTAAACACTGGATCTCTGTCAGATATGATCCTCCATGGTATACCATGTAATCAAACTATGTCCTCCATGAAAACCTTTGCTACCACAAATGCAGTATAAGATGACCTGATAGGGGAGAAATGAGCTACTTTAGTTAACCTGTCCAAAGTGACCATGATCGCATCGTGCCGCCTAGAAGACATGGGCAAACCAACGATAAAATCCATAGAAATGATATCCCATTTCCACTCAGGAACAAGATTAGGCTGTAGTAATCTTGCTGGATGATGATGTTCTACCTTAACCATCTAACACTCCAGAAATCTAGCTACAAAATCAGCGATATCCCGCTTCATTCCTGACCAAAAATATAACAAACGTAGATCCGCATACATTTTCTTAACTCCTGGATGTGCCGAATAGGGTGCCCTATGGGCTTCAGTCAAAATTAGAGTATGAAGACCCTCTGTAGGAGGTACATACATACATCCTGAATAATGCAAAACACCATCAGGATCCAAAGAGTACTCAGCAAATTTCCCCTCTAGAGTCCTGCCTGACTCGATCTCAGACTTCACCTCAGCATACCAACTATCTGAAGAGAGAGCAACGAGGATTTGACTCCTCAAATCAATCCCAATAGTCATAGCAAAAAAATCATGCCTATGCCTCCTCAAGGCATCTGCTATCACATTCTCCTTACCCTGAATATATTTCACTTCAAAATCATATTCACATAAAAATTCCATCCATCTCCTCTTCCTAGCATTCAAATTCGGTTGCGTGAATATGTATTGTAAACTGCGATGATCAGTATGCAACTCGAATTGATGCCCCAAGAGAAAATGTCTCCATCTAACCAAAGCATGAACCACCGCGGCCAACTCAAGATCATGTGTAGGATAGTTCAATTCATGATCCTTAAGTTTCTAGGATTCGTATGCAATCACACACCCTTCCTACATCAAGATGGCTCCTAAGCCTTCCAAGGAGGCATCAGTACACACAAAAAACTCTCCTGCACGATCTGGTACTGCCAAGATAGGTGCACTAGTCAGTTTCTCCTTAAGAGTTTGAAAAGCAAGCTGACATTTATCTAACCACAAAAATTTATTCCCTTTCCTCTGGAGAAAAGTAATAGGATGCGCAATCCTAGAAAAGCCCTGGACAAACCGCCAGTAATAACTTGCAAGCCCCATGAAACTGTGAACTTCTGAGACATTAGTAGGTATGGACCAATCCATAATAGCCTGAATCTTTGTAGGGTCCACAAAGGTTCCTTCACCTGAGATGACGTGGCCAAGATACTGAACTTCTGTCTTGTAAAAGTCACACTTTGCCAAATTGGCATATAACTGGTTTTCCCTCAAACACTGCAATACCTGCTTAAGATGTTCCTCATGTTCCTCTATAGACCTAGAATAGATTAAAATATCATCGAGGAACACAAGAAAAAATCTATCCAAAAAGGTTTTGAACACCCCATTCATCAAACTCATAAAGACTGAAGGCACATTCGTCAACCCAAACGACATCACTGTGAATTCGTAATGTTCGTATAGAGTGCGAAATGCAGTTTTATGAATATCCTGTTCTGCAATCCTCAATTGGTGATATCCGGACTTCAGATCGATCTTGGAAAATATCTTTGCCCCTCTTATCTGATCGAAGAGATCATCTATTCTGGGTAGGGGATATCGGTTCTTCATTGTTACTTTATTCAACTGTCTATAATCAATGCATAGGCGGAGAGAACCATCCTTCTTCTTCACAAAAATCACGGGTGCTCCCCACGGAGAGACACTCAGATGGATAAACCCTTTTGCTATCAAATCCTCCAACTGAAGATGGAGTTCCTGAAGTTCCTGCGTGGTCATTCGGTATGAAGCCAGATAGATAGGCTCAGCTCCAGGTACTAGGTCTATCCGAAAATCTATATCCCGCTTAGGCGGCATTCTAGGTATCTCACTCAGAAACACATCGGCAAACCCATAAGAAGAGGATAATCATCCAATGATTTCTCTCGACTATCATCAGTCTCGAGATCATTCACTGCTACCGCAAAGAGATGACAACCCTGAACAAACTCTTCTACAAGAACTTTTGACCCAGAGGCTAGTTCAACCTGCCAAGTTATGCCTTGCCTAGATGCCACCAAACCACATCGCTCCACAACGGAAGGAGATATAAATGAATCAGAAGCACCGGAATCAAAAAGTATGGAAAATTTAGTACCCTTCAACACACCTGATGTTTCGATTAGAGTACCTTGATGCTCAGCTTGCCGATCATCCACTGTTGCAAAAACTCGATGAGCTCTTCCTACATCACCCACTGTCGGCTCTGAAATAGCTGGCCTCTGACTAATTTCTGAAGTCTTCTGTGGACACTATCTGGCAATATGCCCTTGGTTCCCACATGAGAAGCAACCTGTACCTCTCCCAAAGCCTCTAACCCTAGACGGTGCATTTGACTGCGGAAAGCTACCTCGAGATGGTGCTGACTGTGCACTTTGTGCAGGCTGCACAGAACGATCAGGTTTATCTCGCTGCCAACTTCAGAACTTCTTGCCCTGAAACCTATCCCTCTGCTGAGACTATGATTTATTCTACTTGGATTGAGACTGCTGATGATGTGAACCACCCTTAGATGGTGTCTGAAAGTTCCTAGAAGGCCCTACAGCCTGAGACTGTCCACCTCTAGAACTTGTACCTGGTGCCGGAGCACTGCTGATCTGAACTCCAACATGTCCTCCAAGAGCCATAGCCAAGTTTTCCTCTACTAATCGAGCCTTCTCCACTACAACCTCCATTGTCTTCGGCTCGAAAACTCTCACTCCACCACTGATACAGGCATTCAGGCCCCAAACAAAATGCTGAACAAGCAACCCCTCATCATGATTGATCCCAGCATATTGCTTGAGTTTGTAGAACCACTGCTCATACTGCTCAACGGACAAAGACATCTGCTTAAGATCATGGAACTCATCGGCTCTGCACTGCCTCCAATGATCAGAGAGAAACTGAGCCCTGAACCTATCCAGGAATAATTCCCATGTAACCACACTGATATCCAGGTGTAACTTTTGTTCTTCCAACCTCCACCAGGTAGATGCGAAACCCCGCAAATGCATTACTGTGCACCAAGCCTTGGTATTGCTACCGAATGGGTGCATTGCGAAGCAACGACCCAAATCTATCAACCAGGTTTCTGCTTCCAAGCCTCCTCGCGAGCCATCAAACGTGGGAGGGTGAGTTCTCAACAAATCCCTCATATGCCCTGCTATTACTGCATCCTGATCTGTTGGAGCATCCCTATCCCTTGGAGACCTTTCCCTCTCTCTCTTGATCTGTGACTCTTGCTGAGGCCTAGGTCCCAAACGATCAAGGAGTTCTCCCAGAAGACGTTCTAACTGACCATCCAAACCAGGTTGTCCCGGGTTCTGGTCACCAACTGGCAGATTACTTTGAGGATTTGAATTTTCCTCATGTTTAGAACCATGGAAACTTGGTGGTGATGGACTATAATGATTGACTACTCGACCGCCACCTCGGCCTCTTCCACGGCCATGACCTCTAGCTCGAGGCATGATCTTGCACACAGTTATAGTATGTGAGATCAAAGCTAGCACAAAGGTTGCCTAACAGACACCAACTATCTAGAAAACCCAGCGTTAGCAACCTTGGCTCTGATACCAAGTTGTAACGCCCGGCGACGCAACCCCAAAGGAATTAAGTAAAAAGCAACCAAATTTTAAAAAAAAAAAAACAAAGGAGTGAACATTAAATAATGTAATCATTATTAAAATTTCATGACTTAATCCTTTGAGGGACACGAGGTCATTACTTAAGAACTAACTCTTAACAACATAAACATTTACCTAACCATTACATGAAACATACATTCAAACATCCATAAATATAATTGCATCAGTAACCACAATAAAGTCATAAGATAGAATTAATATCCAAAGTTATAACATCATTATAAATTCTTCTCACAACCAAGTTTACAATAAAAGTACAATGCATCAACATGAGATTACATCACAATAGCACCATGTGCAATTATATACAAAACTTCCCAACTAGATGGGAGTGTTACATCAATATAAAATAGCATAAATACATAAATCTGGAACCCACGAGCAAAAGATCAGCTGCTACTACAACTCAGCATTGAAAGATGAAAGAGAGAATCCCAACGGCTGCGAGACACGTTCTACCCGATGACCCCTATGCTAGGAGTTGCTAAGGAAGGGTTCCTGACCAAGAACGTCTAGACAAGACTTACCACCAACTAATGAAAATAATACAACACATGAGACAACACAAATTCGAACAACAACGAAAATCATCAATACAAGACAAGCGACCAATTCCAGAGGATTTCCAAAAGACAACATAAATAAGAATGTTAGAGGGAAGTGTCATCGCATGGCTTAACATGGATACTCTAGGCTACCTATCGCAAGGTACTGCCTCCATCTATTGACAGATTATCCAGGAAACCAAGCGCTAGGAACCGCCTCCATCTACGGTTATCCAGGCTACCTATCTCAAGGAACTGCCCCATAGGGTTTCTCATGCGGAACCGTTACCTTTTGCGAAGACAAGGCAACGATCATGCCAACCACGGCCTTCTCAATCCCCTTTAGTTTGTGGTAGCACTAAAAGGCGGATGAGGCAACAATTATCCTTTTAGTGTGTTAATAGCCACCCCTAGTTAATTAATTAAATTATCACTTATTAAATTCACTCTAACGAGGGCTATCCTGGTGCCCCTTTGTGCGCCGACCACCCACTTAGAGCCACTCCCTCTAAACACTCAACCACAAAACAATAACATCAAGAACTACATCAAAAGACAATCAAAATTGAGGCATGACCATCTCACCAATCACAAGGAAACACATCCATAGTCTAGTATAATCCAAAAGTATAATCGATCCATAAACATTACAAAACCAAATTTAAAACGAAAAACAAGAGTAACCACATTTCCCCACCTCTAGAATTCACTTAGGTTCCTAAAAAAGATTGTTAAACTCTAGGCTTCCCTTACAGAGCATAAACCTCTAAGTAAAAGGAAAATCCATAATACATGAAATGATATAACTCCAAAAGAATCATTAACAATAATATCAAAAGACACGTCTCAAAACATGGACAATTCTCAGCCAACTGTAATTCAATAACATTGATAACATCAAAATTTTATCTCTACTTATCACCGTTACACTTATCTTCTTAAAACATCTCAATCAACGAATCTTTTAAATAATATAAATATAAAGTATCTTTCAACCATATTATCAAATTAATATCTAACCTACAAGAAGATTTCAATTTATTTTAATAAATATACACACATATATATACATATATATATATATACTAGTACTAACACTAATAATAATATAATATTAACATTAGCCTCTATATATATAATAATATAATTATCTAATTACCTATAATTCAATTCCAATACCAGTCGAACTTAATGTAAGAAGAAGCCCGTATTATGTACGTATAAATTTAAAATGTTTCGCGCATTACCAAAATCTTACGCCCCAAGTACAATCCTGATAAAGCAGATAGGAATTCGAATCACTACGAAAAGAACTCGTATTTAAGAACTAGCTTATTGCAAAAGAAAAACACTCAATACAATAAACAAACACCCAATCCATGGAGATTTCATTTCGTCCCGAACACTGTTCGATGTACATTTTATCACTGCACAACAGTAAATACAACGCACAGTCCGTTTGGGAGTCAGGACGATGTGACCGCCACCGATCACACCCTTTCCAACACATGGAAATTATATAACCAAGCAGAAGCATAGGGAATGAGAAATAAAGACCATACAAGGATTAAAATATATATTATGGTTGTCAACATTTTGTTTTATAATATACGGATCTCGGTATAAGATTCGCGGCTTTGAAATTTCAATACGGTAAAGAAATAGGGTGTATGAACCATGCTATAAGTCATATTGGGGTACGGACGTGACATTCCAACATTGCCAAGGTTCACAATACGCGAATTCTGAACGAAATAAATTAACTTTCATCAAATACAAAAGAACGAATCAAACAAATAAGCCTGACATCGATATATAAGTATTTATTTTTATATGAAATGAATTTCATAAAATAAAATGAAACAATGAAGCTCACGGATTTGCAATCCCGTCATTCGTACACAGGGTAAAAATAAACCCTCTTCCATTTGAAATGAAAACTACCCAGCCTCACAAATTTTAAAACACTTTCCAATAAATTAAAAAGAATTATATCTACATATGTATATATATATATATATAATCAGTGAATCTGTATTTATAGAAATAAACAGAAATGCCCACATTTAATTCTAGTTCCTAGACATTGATCAAATAATTTATTCTGAACAAATAAAATTCAAGATCTGGGTTGAAACCCAACAATAATGTTGTTAATAATTCTTTTGTCAATTACAGTTTTCTTACAAATAAATTGTATTGAATATTTTCCCTAGGTTTTATGGAAAAATTTGCAAGAATTATACAGACAAAAATTTTGAATCATAGAATTCAACACAGCCAGAGATTTAAACTCATCAAACAGTACAACCACAAGTTTATAAAAAGGACAAAAGCATAAGCAAATAGAACATAATTTCAAAAGGAACCTGGCGTCCTACGACTGTAGAAGAAATCCCACACAGACACTTTCCTCCTCCTTTTAATGCTAATCCTTTTCTGCATCTTCTTTTTCCAAAACAAAATATGAGACAATCTTCCAACCAAAAATTCTCCTACATCCTCTTTTCTCTTCCCTTTAAAAGAATACCAAAATCCCATTTCAACAGCCTCCCGTCTCTTCCTCTTCCTCTCTCATGAAAAAAACATTTCGAAATAATTAATTTCATTCTCCAAACAACCCCCACAAGAATCTCCAGCTTTTCTCATTTAATTATTTATTATTATTATTATTTATTTTATTTTATTTTTTTAAACAATAATTTTTTAAATTACCACCACTTAATTCTAAATTTTAAATTAAAACAAACTTTTATAGATAATTAACTTTTAATTAAAAATAATTAAACTTCAATACTTACTAAATCATAATTAATAAAATAACTTTAATTCATCTTATAACTCTAAAATAATTAAATTAACTATCACCAAACCATAAATAAATTAAATAAATCATTTAACTCAAAAATCAAAATATCAAGACAGGACCAGGTCAACACAAGACTCAACAACCTCCTAACGAAAAGATGGACTTGGGACGAGAATTCTTCCTTAACAACTCCTTTTAACAACATCGTACCTGTTGGGTTTATTTTGTGCTCGCCCTGTCCTGCCGAAGCAGGTGGAATCAAGACTTTTAATCCTGCAATTCCTGCAATAGATAAACATCAAGTAACATATAATCACCACTGAAAACACACTGTGGAAGGTAATAGCGGGGTAGCAGGGCGCTAGCGAGCGAGTGGTACTACTCCGTCCTTTCACCAAAATACACTAAACATGTCATCATAAACATAATATCATGGAAATACATCATTGCATATAAATTTAAAGAAAACCATTGCATAACAAATCAAATCATTAATGCATAATGTATCATCAAATGTCGCACATAAAGTAAAGAGCAGTAAACAAGTAACTAAGAAGCCACACATGATCAATATAAATCCACCACATAGAGTATCATAGAGTATCCACAATATCAAAAAGTACCAAGAGTATCTAATGAATCGACAAACATGGGGTATTACATATATTCCCACACCAACACAAACAATTTTGATCTTTATGGCAAAGCCATGAAGTAAGGAAATAAAAAATTCAGGCATAAGGATCATATTGAGGACTATGGGGTGAATTTTTGTGATGAATTTGATGCCTAATGAGAAGGTTCTCTAGACTACCCCTCAAATTGATAATATTATATAAAGTAGCACAAGTGCATAGCCAGGTACAGGATGATGAGGTGAATATAGTTGAATATCTTGATTATGAGCCTCATAGGAATAAACCATTTCCCCCTATCAATTGGTCAGAAGAAGAGGTGACTGATTTAGATCAAGTCACAAAGCCAGTAAAGAAGCCTTCTAGATTATTTGTCAAGCACAAGCTATTGGAACTCGATCTTAAAGGTGTAAAATTCACCGATGACTTGATGGGAGACTTAGCATCTTAGGATGAAGAAGACACTAAAGTTGATAAGGAAGATGAAGTTATTGAACCTCATGATGAGAAGCCTCTTGAAGAAATGGTGTCTATTAAGAGGAGGACTGGGAGCCAGGTGCAAGTAAATCAAGGAGAAAATTCATCTCCTAAAGTTAAGAACGTTCCTCAGGCCAAAACCAATACTAAAGAAGGAAAGACCTCACAATCAGTGAGGAAGAGAAGAATACGCACAGAAAGGTAGAAGGCTACAAAGGAAAGGAAAAATGAAGTGGCCAGAGATACTCCCTTTGCAGCAAAAGTTGTCGATCTAGAAAGTTCAAGGGAAAAGCCCCAAGTGTATGTTAGGATAAATTCTTCTAAGAAAAAGGTTGCTCCAGTAGAGGAAGTGAGAACTATATAAGAGGTCTAGGATGAGGAGGCACCTACCAATGATGCAGAAAGGAGAGCATCTATAGGAAATAATTCTCCACTTTCTTGACATAAAAATTTACAAGTTTACGAGGAATCATTTGCAGAGCAGGGGAACATTTCTAATAATTTTGATCAACTAAATGAAGAATATGATAATATTTCCACTCTTGATAGTGGAGAATGTAGGGAGCTTGTTCAAGAAATAAGACAATCTACTTCTAGGGAAAAGAGAAAGAACATAGAATCAGAAGTTGTACTAGGAAAGGCATCAAAGTCCCCTGAGAAGGTAATAATTGATGAACAAGAAGATCACCTTGAGGAAGGAGAAAATAGAGAGGAAGTTGTTGATAGTCCTCATCAGGACAAACATGAGCAGGAAAATCAACCAGAGACTAAGCAAGATGTTGAAGTAAATGTGGTTGATAGCCCTGATAAGGAAGTGATAAATAAGCCATCTACAACTCCACAATGGTTAAAAAAGAGGCTTAGCAAGAAGCCAATTATTGTACAGGAAGATACTCCAAGCTTGGAAAAATTTCTTGAATAATGGGGGAAATCCAAGCAGAGAAAGAGGGCTAGGATAGTCTCTATGATGTCAAGGGATGAATTTAATAATAGAGTTATACATGTAGATGTTCTTGTAGCAGACAAGTTCAAAGATGAGGTTACGCCATCAGAGTACAAATTTAAAACAATCAATTTAGGGCCTATAACTAAGGAACAAGAATAGGAGGAATTCCAAGAATCTTCACAAGTAATTTTGAGGAGATTAGATAAAGATACAAAAGAAACTAAAAAGCTAAAAAAGCAATTAATTGATGTTTACAATTATGTACAACACTTGATGAAACCTTTGCAAACTATGGGAAGTGAAGGGATTGTGCCAAAAGGATTCTTTCCTAATGAGGTAGTTACAAAAATTGAAAGGTTAAAATCCTCTGTACACTACACGCATAGTTGGCTTCAAGATATTAGCGGTAGAAGAGATGAAGCAATTGAGAAGATTTTGAAAATATACACCAATGCTTCTGATTTTCTGGAACATATCTTATAGGTTGTTATAGATTGCCAAAATATTAATGAATCAACTACCAAGGAAATTTTGCAGCTGCCTAAGGATGAATTATCCAAGTTGGACATCCTCTCCCATGATGAAGTTGAAAAGGTTAAGGAATGGTCAAAGTCTAGAATTATAGAAAGGAGCTCCTTTCCAAGTTTCTAAAGAAAATAACAAAGATACAGGGGAAGGTGAAGGAAATATATGATGGTTGCATTAGTTTCCTAGAAATAATGATTGGAAGGGGAAAGTTTGGTCAAGAAAATATGAACATTAGCAGGTTCCAAGGGTGGTGGCATGAAATTTATGCTCCTTTTGATGGTGCTCCAATTACAAAAGAAATTTTTGAGGATGCAACAATTTATATTTCAAAACTAGAAAAATATCATGAATTACAAATTGAATGGTATAAGGTAATGCCCCAATACTTGGAGGACTTTAAAAATCAGAGGAAAAGAATTAAATTTATTCCAGTTATAGATCTAGAGGATATGAAGGAAATGTTGGGGAAAGTTAAAGAATTATCCAATAAATTAGAGGCTGGCAAGGAGAATAGTCAGTAGGAAATTGCCTAAATTTTTGTGCTAGAAATGTGACCTCCCCAGCTAGCTAGATGGGAAACCGTGAGATTTGTACCACCAAAAGAAGACCCAGGCTGACCTGGATGAAGCCCCAAACAATAAATGCCAATTTTATTTTATTAAAAGAACTTTCTAGGCTGACTTGCTTGGCATAACTTTCGATGTAACCCTAAATTGGTTTGACCTTGTGGGAAATTTCTATAAATTGGCCATCATGCCTCATTTGTAAGGGTTAGAAAAATGTTAAGTGATAGTTGCAACAACTAGAGTTGAGTTAGGAGTTATAATTTTCTTAGAGCAATTGTTGCTACATTGAATACTGAATTGTTGCAATATTGGGTGATTCAATATAAGTAAAGACATTGTGCTTTGGTGCTCTTTCTTGTGGTGTTTCATTCTGTATGGTTCTTGTTATTCCATATCTTTAAGATTGCTTTGATATTGTTCGATATATGTTAGATTTATATTTAGATGTGATGCAATTGTGTTTATGGTTTGATATTTTAAGTGTCTCAACAATCCTTGGTCCATACTTTTAGCAGCTTCTTGATTGTAAGTTGTTGTGTAGAGTTAGCCTAGGCCTTAAATTTGTGCTAAGTTCAAATGTGGGTATTTATTCATTTCAATTATCAAATACGATTGGATTGGTTGAATGCTTCATGATCTAAAAATATTTAATTCCTTATAAAATTGCACTATTTATGTGGGATTACAAATTGTCTTTACTTAATCTTAGGGTCTCTCTAAACCCTTATCTTTTGTTATTTCTTTTAATATCTAAGTTAGATTTAGGATTTAAAGTATCACTAAATTGCAAGATCTAATATTTCTTAAGGTTACAACATTTTTTTTGTAAGGTCCCTTTGTGATTACCAACATTTTCACATATTATTTAAATTGTTTATGCATTGTCAAGACTTGACATTAGAGACCTTGGGGTTATCTCTTGAGGCTTGCTGATAGAGATTTACCTTTCAAGAGAGATAGAAAACTTGTATTCTATCAACATCAATGAATTGGTGCTAGAAGGAGGGCTTGAATAAGCAAGTTGGATCATTTTCTATCTGCCATTTTTATTGAGAGATTTCAAAGAACCAAATCTACACCAGGAGAAGAAGAGTTTCAATAATGGCAAGACCCACTAGGTCAAGGAGGACCAAAAGAAGGGGAGATTCATCATCCGCCCCACCATTTCCATCATCCCCATCATCCTCAACTTCATCAATTCCATCTTCATCTGATTTGGAGGCCATTCACATTCAACAACCCCAACTAGTCATTAATCAGCCTTTATGACCACCACCACCAATGGAATTCTTGGAAAACAACCCATTACCTTTTTCCTTTAATAACTACATTGTTATTCCCGAGAATCCTTAACATTTCTACTCTAAATTTCATATCAATTACCCTAATAGAACTATAGAGGAACACATCAAGATTTTCCAAACCTGCCTTAGGGATAAAGGGATTAATCACGAGGATGTTGCATGTAGCCTTCTCCATTATTATCTAGGAGAAGATTATTTTTATTGGTACAATCATCTACCTACTAGGTCAATCCACAACTGGACTAAACTGGAAGATGCATTTCTATAGAAGTTTCAGATCCCTATTAGTGCTAACGAGTTGTACCTATAATTCACTAAGGTTAAAAGAGAAGTTAACAAACCTATATGTTTATTCAATAATAGATTTCATTAATCATATACCAAGTTGTAGTCACCTTATGTTTTAGATGATGCTACTACCTTGGAAGTGTATTATGAATGTCTATATAGTCTTATAACCACTTTCCTTAAATGGAGGCCCAATCCTGCAAATAGTCTACTTGATGTGTATGTGGGGGTTGTTAAGCTTAGCACATATCTAAAGTAGCATTTTCCTGGAACCCTACCACCCTTAGGACCTACTGCTCATCCAGGAAAAATTCAAGCCATCAACCAAGCCCTAACCAACCATACCCCCATTATGAATCCAATCCCGCAATTTCCCTTGGTTCCACACCCTGGTCCCCCAATGAATCAAGCTTAGACAATCACCAATTATCCTCAACAAAGTGTTAATCAACCCCTCCAGGCACAATAGGCTAGTTTTCCCACATAATTGTATAATTTTGAAGTCGTAAACTAGTCCATGAGTTCAGGAGTAGCATCTGGGTACCCCCAAAACAATGTGAATTTGGTGCCTTATAATAATCCTGACAAAGAAAGATTGGATGAACTGAAAAAATGGGTGAAGAATCTGATCATGGAAGTAACATACATGAGGAATAAGAAAATTCAACTCCTAGCTACTCAAAGGAATATGCAGTCCAGTTATAATAGGCATAGTCAAGATTCTACATAGGGACATGGAAAGAATTTTCACAGAGGGCAATCATTTGGTGAGAATTTTGATAAAGGACAGATGGGTGGACAAGGATTTGAAAGAAGGAAACCACCTAGGTAGAACAAGACATGAAACACAAGGCAAAACAATGGAGGTGTTCCTACTCCAATGGATCAACCCTCTAATCAAGAGAGGCCCTCAAGTGGTGTATATCTAGTAGAGGTAGCCTTATCTAGATGGTGTAAACTCCACAAGACAAATCAACATTCTGAGTTGGACTATCCTGAGTTCCAGACTGCTACATACACCTTTTAGTTTGAGGTGGAAAATAATTTCAAACATTAGAAATTCGTACCATATGGGCCATATGACTCCTCCATATTGGTGTTGAATCATGCCCCTCTCCCATGAAGTGAAGAGAATGGGAAAAAATAACAATCAAGTGAGCATGATGATAATGTAGAACAAGTGTATAATGGAGATGAAATATCACAATTCTTTAATGAAGAAATGGGAAATGACAATGGTCCCTTAGATGAGGAAGAAGTTGGTATTGAGGAAATGTAGATGTTTCAACATCCTACAAGAAAGTATGACTTGAGGAATAGGCCAACTAGGGGTCCATAAGGTGGAAGGCCATTCACTACTTCCATTCCTTTGAACAACTTCATAACACCTCCTAATCCTAATGCTAGTAATAATCCATCCCATCCTCTTGTGCCCACACAATACTTATGAAAAGGAGGACAGTATGATCCTTTTAGGGGAAAGAACATGGATGAAGGTAAGGAGAAACCGATAAATTATCCCAAGGGATTGCATACTGACATGAACATGGGATAGTTAAGTGATTATGTGGTTGAAGAACTCAAGAAATTAAAGGTAATTATTTCTTCTTTTGAGTTACTAAGAGTTCTTACAATTAGAAATGTAGTCTTAGGAGCCTTTAGGCCAAATGTAGTCCCTCAAGAAAAGACAAGTAGTGGAGTGACTGGAAAGACCTCTAGTTCTCAAGTGCCAAAAGATCAAGGTCAAATCCAAACACAACCTAAAGATAAAGGGAAGGAAAAGGATAAGAGTTAAGTTGCACAAGCTGATACTCAGCTAAGTTTGTTTCAAGGAAAGACATAAACTCTCCCTTTTCTAATTTTTGTTCATCTCTTTGGGAAGAATTTGCACAATTGCCTACTAGATTCAAGGGCTTCCACAAATCTTATGTCATTTTTTGTCTATAGAGCTCTAGGGATTACTCCTCCAGTCTCTCAAAAGAAAGTCACTTAGTTAGACAAGACAAAAGTAAATGTGGTGGGGGAACTAAATATGATTCCCATGTAGATTGTATTAGATCCTAGAATCCAACAAGTCATTAATATTGAAGTGGTAGACGGGTATGTGCAAGATCATGATGGGCTAAACAGGCCCTTAAGTGGCAATGAAAATTTAGAACAATTAGAGTTAGGAAACTTGACGTAAAAATTTGAATAAGTTATCTATATTATTTCAAAAATATGTAAGAATAGATTATGTGGGAAATTCAATGTAGTTTCTAAAATACTCGGTTTATTTTATAAAAAACAAAATCTATTTGGTGAAAATTTGAAATTTCAATGCAGTATTACTTAAATTTCAGGAAAAAATTAAGAAGTAGGTGTCTATCTGACCACCCTAACCATAATAAAATGATAATATTTTTTTATGAGATTTTACATGTAAGTAGAGGACTCATGTCCGAATGTGACGCATATTTTTTTGTAATTTTTTTCCAAGTAAATAATTAATTATGAATTTTTTATTACAACTTTTTAAAAATATAAAAACTCGTATGTCTGACTTGGTCAAATTTCATGAAATTCTTTTTTTTTTAATCCTTAGTATGCAAAGCATAGAATTCATGATTCAAAAGATACCGTTTGAAAGTTATAAATGTTTTACAATCAGCTTATCAATCAGTACTTTAGTCATAATTCTAATAGAAAATAAATAATAATAATCTATTAAATTCAAAATAAAACATAATTTATATTGGCAAAAATCTGAGAATCTCCTCTACAAACCCTTTTCATTTTATCAATTTTGGCTAAAAATAAAGTCGTCAGCCACATGGGCGAAGTCCGGAAAAACAAAGTAAGCTATTAAACATGCTTTTTGTGTTGACTTTTTAGGATTGGTATCTCCTAACCAAAAACCAAAGCAAACCCGAGCCTATTCCCTAGGCAATGAATTTTGTGTAGGACATATCGGGATATCAGTTTAAATGGATATCGATTTGAATCGGATATCGATTGTTTATAGCATT
>VDFB02000015.1:558076531-558224888 GCA_007258455.2 Sequoia sempervirens | reverse complement strand
ATGGTACAAAACAACAAATTTTTAAGATGTATTTTATTGAGCTATTTTTTCCCAAAGTTCTTTTGATGCTTTAAAACTCCAAAATTATTGCCCTCCTTTGACTTACTGATGCTTTACTTTTTTCATGATATTATAGAACATTTTTATGGGTTGTTGGAAAGTCTTCCCTTGGGCTACTGAGTTTGGTTACAAGTGTTTCATCCAAGTTATTAATCTCTATCTTGTTCTTATTAGATATAGTCCTCCTTTAATATATTTTATATTGGACTCCAATTGAAGTAGATTATTATATTGTATGAAGTAGAGTTAGATTATTATATTGTATGAAGCAGAGTTTCATTTTCATGTCACATTGTACTATACCATATACACTGCATTTTGAATAATGTTTTAGTCAAATTTGAAAGTAGTAACTGGGGTAATGAAATAAATAAAGGAAGGAAAGATTGCAAATTATGTTTGTTTACTTGCTCCTCTTATTCAACCTAATAGTGACTATAGAATCACAAGCTATGCTAGTAAAGGCAATGGGAAAGAAAGGGGTTAAAAGAGGGAGGCCAACTACATCAAAGAAGGAACCATCACCCTCTCTAGAAAATAATGAAAATACAAGTAATAACATACACAATAAGAACCTAGAAGATCAAAATCAAACGAAAAGGGGTAGAGCAAAGGGGTTGAAAAGAGAACCATATCCTGTTATGGAATATGAAGAAAAGGGAAAGAATGATGGAAACTCTAGTGAATTGGTGGATCGAAAACAACTTTTGGAGTTAAATCACTGTGAAGGTTTTCTTATTACACCTATTTTCTTGAATCTCATAAGCTAGCTTGGTTACAGCTTGTGTGTGAGTGACTAATTTGTGTGCTCTTGAGTTGTGATTTTGTTTTTACATGGGTTAATTAATTTAATTTGGAAGTCTAGGTATGTGTTAGTGTATTTATAAATATGATTCCATTATGTGTTTGACATGCCTTTTTCATTGTGTTGGAATGTTTCAGCATGCTGTGTTTTGCTTGGCTGTGAAAGAAAAATTATTTGTAGCATTGGTATTCAAGTTTCCAACCTACTAAAGTATCTTCAAAGATAAAGTTCTACTCTTTGTTTATTTCATTTTTCATACTTGCACATTTCATAGTTTTCTAGTATGTCACTTCTATCTAATCTTGTCATAGTGACTTATCAATCCACTAAGAAGCATTCCAGGGTAGATATAGTAGAAATATAGGACTGAAAAAAAGATGATAGTGAGAAAAAGTTACCTAAAATTTAGTTGGCATTCATTTTTAGTATCAAAGCATACATAAAAGGGTGCCTAGGTCTATGCTTTATCAACGTTAAGTGGCAGAAGGAGAGGTCTATTATAGAGCATCAGCCAAAACATGCACCTAACTAGAAGGTGAGTTAGCGACATGAGGCTTTTGAAAGTGTGCCTAGCAGTCATGAAGCAGTGAGCAGCAGGTAAAAATGGTGCATGGGAGGATCTAAAATGATGTTTTGAGTGGCATGATGGATGAGAATAGGCACCTAGACTAACAAGACTAACTGAAATTGGTGCCTAGCATTTATTTGATAGAGCTAAAAGGTAGGTACATCAAGGATAGGTGCTTGGAGTGGATGTTTATGCAATGTGAAGTAATGGTTTGAGTTTGAAAGATGTGCAATGCAATGTAATCAATAATATGAATAATTTTTTAATTATTAGTTATGTACTGTGAAGTAATTACATAACTACTTAGGTTGACTTTGTAAAAACTATATTGTAATTGAATTTTTTTCATCTATCAGCATCTAGTTGTTACTTATGCAATGTGAAGTAATGCTTTGAGTTTGAAAGATGTGCAATGCAATGTAATCAGAAATATGAATAAACTACATAATATAACCATTCTTTTTATGCTATTGTACATTGATATTGAAGCATTGCTCACTTGATTAAAATTTCAAAGAGTTTAATCATGCACATGAGGAGGAAATTAAATTTTGATTGTCAACTTCTATATATATCAAAATATCCAATAATCAAGTGTATGTCCATATACAAAAAAAATGGCATCAATGCCAACTCAAACAAAAATTTTACAATATGTGGCATATGCCATCTCGATATCTATTCAATATTTACATGCAAAAATGTCTATCTCATTCTAAACTACTGGTGGATCATCAAAATGGAGCCTCTTTGAAGCACTTGTTGCCTCTGAAGGTAGCTGCACAAGAAAAAGTCAAACCACAATTGAGATTAGTTATACTATATAATTTAAAATCAAATAATTAACATCAAAATCAATATACATCAAAGTATAATTGAACTCTAAAATTGTAATCTTGATTACCTGAAATATCCGTCTCTTCAAAGGGTCAGGAGTTCTAGAATATGCCCCTCTCAAAGAACCGACAAAACCATCTTTTGTAATTTCAATCTATATAGGTGAACAAAAACATAAAGTGATCCAAGTTAGCATACAATTGTTAGCAATAGGAACATATAAATACCAAACACAAAATAAAATGAACACATACTTCTTTAGGTTGATCTTTTTCTTTATCTCCTTTAGGTGTTTCGACACCTCCTCCTTGAGGTGCTTCAACACCTACTCCTTCAAGTGTTCCAATACATACTGCTTCAGGTGTTGTGTCACTTGTCAACAAGGATGTATAGCTCATAATTCCCTGCACATAAAAATGACAAGTACATATGAAACTACCAATCTATGTCAATATATGTATAATCAATATAAGATCTTAAAATTCTTAATTCAATCAAATTTGAGTTCAATTACCTTCCCCTTATCCAACATTACACTTCCATAATCTGGACAAGGTTGCACCTCGCTCACACAAGGTATTTCCTACAAGAGGAAAATAAGATAAACATATAAGTTATTATATAATTTCATTTTAATGACAATTCAAAGGACAAGAAAGTATATAATAAATAAATGTAAATGAGTGAGTGCAAAAATTTATACTATGTGTGTGTCCAGGCCAAATGAAATGGCCCTCAAGGTGCTATCCGTCACTTGTGTCAGCTCCTCCTCGGACATCAACTGTTAAATAGACCATGTAAATAAATATTAATACATTATACTATCTCTTATTAACATTCATTTAAAAACAAATGCAAGTTATGAATTCACAACTTAAATTTTACCTGTGTCACTATTCCAATGTCCCCCTCTCTAGCAGGAGAGGACTTTGTATGGTGTGCTCCACTCCCCTGCGTCTGATCTATAATGTCCACATCATGGAAGTCATAATTGGAAGTGTCTAAAGGGATGCTCGACAGGCTATACAAGAGGACCCAAGCATATTTGGTGGCACATGGAGCAAGTATGTGGTACACAAATATGTGGACCTGACGAGGATGATGCAGCAGCACTCGAGCCATCACCAACATCACCAGAATGTGGCTGAGCTACTACAGAAGCATGTGAAACCAAAAGACCACTCAAAGAGTGAATAGCATGGATAGTCTATGTGGCCGCATCTTGCATAATATCTGGATGGTATACTGGAGGTGGCGGAGGAAGGCAAGGGAGGGGAACATATGGGCGGGGTATTACTCTAACTGCCCCTGGTCTATCCTGGGGCATACCTCCACCAACGCCCTGGAAGGGTCTAATGTCAAAGTAATTGACATGATGCCCTAACACAAACTCAGCATATAATTTTTTTATAAAGTAAAATGGTATATCCAAATTGTTGTTCGGTGGTTTCAAAAAAACCATACACCAACGATCCCAAAAGTTTTCTACAATGTCTCTATGAGTGCACCATTTTATAGAAAGTTTTGTTTTATTAACATTAACCGGCAAACCAGTGCGGGGGTTAACAAATAAAGAGGCTATTTGGGCTTTGGTTATTCTAAGATCTTTCACATCATCATAGGACAATCCACATGCATAATATTCTCTCATGTCTTCTCGCCATGAATGAAAGGCATTATGTTGCGAGGAGAGGGTTTCTATGTTTTTAATTATTCCTTTCATTGTGTTTGACATCTCAGATAATCGAGGGACTCTTGTATAAACTTTAGAAATTTTACTTAATTGTTGCAATTTTTTAGAAATTAATTCTTGAATTGATGGCTGTAGAGGTGGTGGAGGTGGTGGAGGTGGTGGTGGTGGAGGTGGAGGAGGTGGAGGTGGAGGAGGTGGAGGAGGTAGAGGTGGTGGAGGTGGTGGAATTTGTGCATTTTCATTGTCAGCAGCCATAATGCCTAATTAAATATAAAAACAAATCAATCTAATTAAAATTAGACAATATAAATGAAAATATTATAAAAATACCCTTGTTTTTTAAAAAAATCCAACAAAAACCCTAGTTTTTAACAAAAATCTATAAAATTCTCTAATTTTTAATCTAAATACATAAAAAACACTTTTTTTATGTCAAAATCCATTGCAAACATTCAATTTTCATCAAAATCCATGCTAAACTCAAATTTTTCATAAAAAATCTATCAAAAAACCCTATTTTGAAAAAAATCAACTAAAATTACACAAATCTAATTGAAAATTTGATTAGAGCAAATAAAAAATCAAGAATCTAACCTTTTGAAGATGGATTTGCACCAAATCAGATATCTGATTTGCAGAATCAACTTTCCACTATGCGCTCGCCGCAGTTAAGCAAATGTCAAATGAGAATGAGTTTTACTTGGGCCGAAATAGAAGTATATATATGTGTCTAAAATCGGATATCCGATTTGGATCAGATATCGGATTTTGAAATCTAGGTTTGGGCTTTCCTTCGGTAGTCACCCGAGCCACATAAAGTCAACTCAGGATTTTCGCATTTTTGAGTCGTAGAAACATGCATTTTTTTCTCCATTGCCACTTTGTGGCATACCATGATCCTACACATGCCCAAACATTCTCAATACTTATGGTTTGATTCTAGGTAGAGATTTCACTAAGGCACTAATTGGATATGTATCAACTAATCATTACCACATGTGGCTTCCTTGGAAAGGTGTACCAAATCAAATCATAACTGAAAGGGAGCCTAAAATGAAGTATGTAATTACTGAATATAGAAATACCTCAAATAAAATATTGGTATCAGAAGTTATTCTAGGTAATTATGTATTGGCAGCTCCTGTTTCAAAATAAAATGCAAAGGAATTTTTTATGTTTTAGAGTACACCTGGTCCGTTTACATTTGAATCCAATAGCATTGGGGAATTGGTTGAACCAATAGAGGAAAGTGAGGACCAATAATACAGTCAACTCATTTTGTTGGATAATTTTCAAGAATTCATCCAGAAATGTATAGAGGATCAAATTCAGTTGGGTAGAAACATGAATTTTGAGGAGCTACTTCTTCCAAATTTGTGTAGAGTCCATAATGCTTCCCATTAAGAACTGGAATGTTGCCTATGCCAGACAGTAGTAGAGTAGATACAAAGATGCATCAATCTGACCCCAATTGTTAAGATAAACATGCAAAGTACTCAAAATGATCCTGAAGGTAAAAGCTTAATGCCTCCCGAGGAACCTCCTGTTGTGCAGTTTTGCACACACGCCCCACTGAAAGTGGGGACCCTCTTTTTGCTCTAGCTTTTGGCCCCTTAATTTTATTGCTTTCATTGCCTTTGGGGGTCCTTAGATGTTTATCTTGCTTGCCCAAGTGATTTCCTCAGGTTGCACTTTGAAAAAACTAGGTTTTGAACAAAATCTGGGATTTTCCAGTCCGGCTGGAATTTCCCATAATCCTGTCCGGCTGGAATTTCCCATAATCCTGTCTGCCTGGAATTTCCCGGATTGGCTTTTGGTGTCTTTTGGCCCCTTAATTTAATTGCTTTCATTGCCTTTGGGGGTCCTTAGATGTTTATCTTGCTTGTCCAAGTCCTTCCCCCGAGTTGTGCTTCGGAAAAACTAGGTTTTGAACAAAATCCGGGATTTTCCAGTCCGGCTGGAATTTCCCATAATCCTGTCCGGCTGGAATTTTCCGGATTCCTGTCCGCCTGGATTTTTCCGGATTCCTGTCCACCTGGATTTTTCCGGATTCCTGTCTAGAATCCGCCTGACCTGGATTTTCCCGGATTTTCCCCTTGGTCTGTTTCTAAACGGAATTTTTCCAAACTGTTTTTTTTCAAAAAATGGAAATTTTTCAAAAATGATCCTGAAAATGAAAATTTCTTGAGATAAAAAAAATTGAAAATAAAAATTTCCAAAAACGGAAAAAATTCTGAAAATGAAAAGTTTCCTTATAAAAATGTAAGTTTTTTTAGAAAGGTCAAAATTTCATTCAAATTTAATTTGAACATGTGGGCTATTAATGATGATATCTGTTTTTCAGGACTAAACAAATATTAAAAGGGGGACTTGCATATGGATTCGTGCCAAAAGAAAGAAATCTGGAAGTGTTCAGTTTAAATTTTCAAAGTGGGACCTGCCTAAGAATCCGTGCCAAAACTGTCTACAGCTGGAGGACTTTTTGGAGGACACGTCAATCTGATCTTGCTGGAGATCGTAGGCCGACATGGATAATATTCATGCATTTAATGCAAATCTTGTCCTATTTTGAAATTCTCCTTAGGCCGACCTGTTTTGGGACCAATCATTATTGTAAAATCTAATTAGGCCGACATGTTTGGGGTCTTCTATAAATGGCATTTTTGCCTCATTTGTAAAGGGAGATTTTAGGAGTTTGGCTAGGCCATAATTGGCAAGTAGTTTTCAGAATTAGTTGTAGGAAATGAGAGACTTGAAATTGTTATGTAATGCTGGAAAAATAATGCAATTGGATTGTTGATTTGGCAAACTTTGTATTTATTTTCGACAGTTTTTATGGTTTCTTGTTCTTGATTCTCATATGTTGGATGTTAGATGTTAGATTTCAGCTCTTTTACAATGGTGGTGAAATGTTAATGATGTTGATCGATTTCCGGTCCATACTTTTAGCAATTTGCTGATTGTAGATTGCTGTGTAAAGTTAGTCTGGGCCTCACTTCTGTGCTAAGTTCAACTGTGAATGCTTGTTTACATTGCGCCAGCAGTTGGGTATGTGAATGAATGTTCAAAGTCTGAAAATCTTCAGATTTCCCCAGAAGATCGCACCATTTCTGTGTAGTTGCAGGTTTGTCCTTGATCAAGCAGAGATTGGTTTTATTGGGGATCTGTCCATTTGCAGCTTTCATCATTATTGTGATTGATCTTAGGAGTTAGAATATAATAGAATCTCTCTAAACCCTTATCTCTTTTGCTGTTCATTTTGAATCTTGGTTAGTTTTAGGATTGAAAGCATCAACATATTGTTGCATCTGGTGAAAATTCACTTCCAGCATTGTTCATTTGTAAGGCCCCTTGTGATTACCAGCATTTTCACATATTATCTGAGTTGTTTATGCATTGTCATGACCTGACACCCGAGAGACCTTGGGATGATTTTCAGCAATTCATTGTTGAAGATTATCTTTCAAGAGAGATAGAATATCATTTTCTGTCTGAGTTGTTGTTGTGCAGAAAACACCATCAACACCTCCCAGTAGTAGCAGAAAAAAGAAAAAATCAAAAGGAATCAAAACCACTGGCTATTGGACACTTAGATTTGATGGATTCAAGTCAAAGCAAGGTGTTGGAATTGGATTTGAGCTAATTAGTCCTAAAGGTAAAACCTTCTTTGCTACTCACAGACTCCAATTCCACTGTACTAACAATGTAGCTGAATATGAGGCTTTGATTCATAGATTGCTTATGGAATTAAGAAAGAAGGTTAAAATTTTGCAAGTATTTTGAGACTCAGAGTTGGTGGTTAGACAAGTTAGAAATCAATACTCTTGTCATGATAGAAGAATGACCAATTACAAACATAGGGTATGGGATCTCATCGAGGGGTTGGATGCTTTCAACATTCAATTGATACATGGTAGTAAGAATCAAACTACATATTTTTTGGCTTAGGAAGCTAGTACACTACAAACCTTGTCACTTTCAGGCTTGAAAAAGTTTACTGTGGAGCTCACTCCAATACCATCAGTGCCTGACAATGTAACTAATTTTAGGTGTTTGAGGATGAAAAACACATTCAATATTTTATCATAAGCTTTGATGTATTTACTTCTCAGATAATTGATGAGACAGAGCCTCAAGAAGTATAGATGGACCTTGAAGTAGTCATCAACCTAAAGACCAACACTATTCTAAGGGGAATGGTGAAATTGGAGAGAATATTTGATTTGGATAGGGTAAGATATGAGGAACATCAAGCCAAGGAGTCCATTAGTAGTCAATGTGACACATACAACATGGGGACCCAAGATAATGTAAAGAATGCCTTTAATTTCCAAGGTATGTGTTCTAGAGGAAAAGAGAGGGATCATAGATGCAATGCATACATATCAGGATGTAATAGCTTGGAGTTATGAAGATTTGAAGACTTCTACTATTTCAATTATTACACATACCATTCCTCTCAAGTGAGGTTCCAAGCCCTTCAAGCAAAGACAAAGACCCATCAATGCTCTACTAGAAACCATCATCTAGAAGGAGGTACAAAATTTATTATCTACTCAGATCATATTTCCAATTAGGCACTCAACTTGGGTGGCTAATTTGGTTCCAGTGAGAAAGAAGAATGGGTAAATCAAGCTTTGCATTGATTTCAAAAATCTGAACCGTGCATTAGAAAAGGATAACTATCCATTCCTATCCCTAGATGAAGTGTTACAGATTGTCAACAGATCTCAGATGATGTACATTTTTTATGGATATTCTGGATATAATCAGGTTATGATACAATACGAGGACAGACACAAACCAACATTCACTACAAAGTGGGGCACTTTTTCTTATAGAAGAATGCCTTTTGGGTTGATCAATGTTGGAGCAAATTTCTAGAGGGCTATAGGAATTTCTTTCAAGGACATTGTAGGTAAGTGCATTATTATTTATATGGATGATTTGACAGTCTTTTCCAAGAAATGAGGAGATTATATTGCAGAACTGTGCAAGGTATTCAAAAGGTGTAGGGAATTTGGCATTTCACTTAATCCCAAGAAGTGTATCTTTGGAGTCATTGAAGGGAAACTATTAGGACATGTTATCTCAAAAAAAGGAATTTATATTGATCTTTAGTGAGTGGAGGCCATAATTAAGATTCAACCTTGAAAAATAAAAAGGAAATGAAGTCATTCTTTGGAAAAATCAACTTTGTAAGAAAATTCATTACTGAATTTGCATAAATTATTAATCCCTTGAACACGATGCTAAACCAAGATGCGAAGGTTGAGTTGAGTGTAGAAGCAAAGGAGGCCTTTGTAGAAATTAAGAGGGAAATAGTTGATGCTCCAGTATTGGTGAGTCCTGATTACTCCAAACCATTTTATATATATTCTTTTTCCTCAAATCACTCTTATGTTGCAATGGTAACCCAAAAATCTGAATAAGGAAATGAGCATCCTATTTCTTTCATGAGTGATCCTTTAAAAGATGCAGAATTGAGATATCCTAGTGTAGAAAAATAGGTCTATTCCTTGGTCAAAGCTATGAAGAAATTCTGGCATTACATCCTAAGAAATAAGGTCTTTGCAATAGTGCATGACCCTACAGTTAAGCTTTTACTGATGCAAAATGAATTGGGAGAATGAAGAGTGAAGTGGGTGACAATTTTCCAGGAATATGATATTGAGATTCAACCAATGAAATTGGTAAGAGGAAAAGGATTAACTAAGACAAAATGGGTCCTAATCTCACATCCCAACACTATCATCTCCAAGATGCTTCAACAGGGGATTTGTATGATGACATTATCTTCTACCTATTAAATCAACAATGCCTAGATCATCTTAATGTAGTTTAATAGAGAGCTCTGCATTTTAAAAGTGACAAATTTATGATGAAAGGTGTCATTTTATACAAGAAAAATCATGAAGGCATTTATCTCTGCTGCCTAAGAAAGGAGGAAGCTGAAAGAGCGATAACTGAATTCCACGATAGGTATGGCATAGGCCATGGTTCTACACCATCTACTGCAAATAAAATCCCAAGGGTAGCCTACTAGTGGTGCACTTTGTTCAAGGATGCACACAACCATGTAAGGACCTACCATGTGTGTCAAACTATAGCAAGAAAGGAGAAGTATGGAGCCCTTCCACTTCAACCAGTTATCAAGGAAAAATCATTTCCACAGTGGGGATTGGACTTCATTGGTCCAATCAACCCACCCTCATCTATAGGCCACAGGTACATTCTCATCGTAATTGATTACTTTACTAGATGGAATGAAGCCCTTGCTTGTAAATAGTGTACTCCTGAGGTAGTAATCATTTTTCAAGAATCAGGTATTATCAATCACTTTGGTTTACCGTTTTCTTTAGCCTGTGATAATGGTCCTGCATTTGTGTTATTAAAGTTTTGTAGTTGGGATTTTGACCATGGAATTATTGTTAAGCCTGCTTCAAATTACTACCCACAAGGTAACGGTCTAGCAAATTATTCAAACAAGAATCTTTTAACAGTCATTCACAAATTGTTATAGAGGAATCCCAAAGATTGGCACACCCAACTCATATTTTCTCTTTGGGAAAATAACACTAGACATAAGGCCTCTCTAGGAACCTCTCCCTATCACCTAGTGTATGGTCTGGAGTTAGTATTCCCAATTTAGTTGAAGATCCATACTTTGCAATTTATCAATGATTCCTATGATGAGGGGGATAAGCGTGAAGTCTGTCTGGATGAACTTCTACACCTTGAGGAGAAAAGGGATGAAGCCTTAGACAAATTTTCTAAACATCAGGGTGTAGTAAAGAGATGGTTTGATAGGAGAGCTAAGGTGAAATCCTTTAGAATCTCTGAATTGGTTCTCTATTGGGATAAAGCACATGATCAAAAAGGGGAGCATGGGAAGTTTGATAAACTTTGGCTTGGCCCCTACCATATTTCAAAGATACTAGGAGACAATGCTTTCCATCTGAAAACTCTCACTGCAGAGGACATCCCATTTCCTGTCAATTTGAAGTATTTGAAGCATTACTTCCAATCTTGAGTTGCTTGCAACTCTTTCCTTGTAAATAGTTAGGTTAGGTTTCTTTTTCTTTGCTTTTGGTTAGCTTGGGTCTTACACTTATAAATAAATTTATGAAAATTTCCAACGTTGTTAAAGGTTCTTTACGAAGTTTGGTCAAGTGAAAAATCTTATTTCTGCTTCAGCATCATTGTGGTTCTCAGCCCTGAGTGTGAGCTTCATTGCTTATAAGGTGAAAGGGAAAGTTTTTAAAATATTAAAATAATATCAAAATAAAAGAAAAGAGAATATTGAAAATCAAAAGAGAATGTTCACCTTATCAGGAGTATCCAAGTATCTCTACCGAGGCTATGAACGCGCGGATGGCAGTAGAGCTATGCCCGAGAGCACCACAGTGAGAACCTCGTCAAGGCTATGAATTCCTAATTGGTAGCAAGGCTCTATCCAGGATACTTTTGGAGTTAGAATCTTTACGTAGCTTGACTAGACTAAATCTGGTTCATGTAGCAAGTAAGGGAGGGAAATGAATGCGTTTGCACACACTTTGACTCTGGCATAGGAAATATTTCCTTGTTCATGGACTTTGAAACTCCATTTGTGGATTGACCCAATGTGAGGATTGAAAGTAGAGATTTTTGGTTCTTGATTCTAGTTTTTCATCGAAACGCTCTGGAGCATTTCCTGAGTAGGAGTCACCATTTATTTTGTAGTTTTTGCACACATGCCCCTCTAAAAGTAGGCACCCTCTTTCTTGCTTTTCTTTTCATAGGGTCTTGACTTTATTCCCCTTAAGGGATGAGTCCCTTGGTCTTGGTTTTTATTCACCCATGTACTTAATGACAAATTTCCATCTGAGATGTCGTCTTGCAACCCTAAGCGATGCTATAGCTCTTAAAACTCAGCCTGTGATAAAAAAAGTTTAAAAATAGGAAAAATTGGCTAAGTTATAAGGAATTTCAGTAATTATGAGGTACCTCAGATTACTCGAAACTTAATCCAGTCAGATAATCTGAGCTATCTCGGATTACCCGAATCTGGATCCTCCTCGTATTGTCGATTTCTCCTCAGATACTCATACCATAATTTATTGCATGAAATTAATGAGATCAAAGGGTTAATTTATGAAATAAATTGAAAGTAAACAACCATTTGGTCATTCCACATTGTTGAGAGTTAGAGATTGAAGAAAGTCTTTGTCATTACACATTTGATTTGAAGTCCAATGTTGTGATTTCCTCCTTTCGTGATTGCGTTTTGGGTTCGGGTCTGGTCATCATTGGTTTCTCATCAAGATTTCTCTAATTGAGTGTAATATCATAGTATGGCTTCTATTGCTTCCTTCTCCTTTCGTTTGATCTTGTTTTGTTCAGATTTTGATGGTGAACTACTATTTTTTAGGGACCTCTTGTTTGGATTGAAATGGGGTCTTAAACAGACCACTAGGGTTTCTATATTTAGGAAGTTTCTTCTAAGTAGGGTTGTGGGTAGGGTTCCATTTGAATGTATATTGAGTGAACAACCTATTGTTTACCCTTGAAGCCCTCTCATTGCCTCCTTCATCTGCGGTTGACAAATAGATTTTGGTATGGCTCCTTTGGTTCTCATTGCTCATCAGAACCCTAGATTGTTTTCATGATTCGATAGGTGATTTTTGTTGATTATTTTGATGTTGTTTGAGAAAAGTTGATGATGGTATTCTAATGATTCAAAATTAAGTTGATTAAGTGTTCATATTTATCAAGTTGAGCAGATCAAGATTCGTTACTTAGGAAAATGATGGGCCCGTGTAGAACTCAAAAATTTGAAGGGATCTTGGATTTTTTGAGCTCTAATCCACCGATAGGATTTGAGTCCCCTCAAATTATTAGAAATTTATGATTGACCTAGGATCCCCAGATCAAACGATAAACACTTAGTCAAATTTCAATCCAAGAACCCAATTGATAAATTCACACAGGCTCGAATTACCTGAATGTTAGTTCATCTAAGTAATCAAAGGTCTCTGGAAATACCCGAACCTTATGGATGAACGAGCCAAATGCATAAAATCATTTAAGTTTTGAATTAAAATAGTTCAGTAAGTCTTTGGGAGGTTATCAGTGATTGATTTTGTTCAAGTATTGTGATGAACTTGGTCTATTCAGGATTTTGAAGGATTTTTCAACCAAAATGCAAGAGGTAGATTTTGGTGGATTCTAGCTAGCTCAAATTAGCCAGATCATAGTCTGGTCAAAAAATTTGAGCCTGCCTTTTCTTTGGTCTTAGATTTTAGGTGTCATTTATTGGTGACTGACATATGATGATTTCTTAGCACTTGTTAATGGATTTCATGTTATTTAGAGTTGATTCACTTATATTTCATTCTAGAATTTGATGAAGTTGCTTGCATTCACTTCCATGAGAATTTGAATTGTTACTAAATTAAGTTAATGGCATTATTATATTGTGTTGGGCTTCAATAATAGATATATTATGTTGTGTTATCATTTCCCATTTTGGAGATTATTGTCTTTTCTCTAACAAATGCAAGCTGAGGTTAGTCCCGACAAAACCACCAAGACCAAAGTTGCTCTAGTGTAAGATGAAGTTAGGAAAAGACAAGAGAGGATGAAGTATGACTTCAAGGGTATTTGGCTAGAGACCAAGATTGCCTTTGCATGGTCAAATATTGTAGATTATTATGACTTCCAACAAAGGATGTTTGAGAATGCACCAACTAAGCTAGCTTAGAAGATTACTCACATCGAACTGGAACAAGTAGTAGGATTCCCACCAACACAACTATGCCTAGAATTAGTCTTGGAATGTGCAAAGCATTATGACTCCAGGACAAGAATCATAATTGGACCTCAAGATAGAGTTATGGAAAACTTAACTGAAGAGTCAATTGTAGAGGTCTTCAACATTACCTCTCATCACAGGCTCATTGAAGAAATCAATATTGGGGAAGCCATTAAGTTCTATGAGCAAGATCACAACAGAGCATTGAAGATTATGAACAATGCATGGATACTGAAGCCTAAGCCACACTATTCAAAATTATCCAAGCAACTGCATAGGAGTGACTTCAAGCTAGAATATCATGACATCATAACTCTCTTGGGTAGAATCATGGGAGTCGAAGAGGCCCATATTTGTTAGAATTGGATGTTCCACCCCATTACACTGATTGTAGCTAACAAACACTATCACTCAACAAGGATCATAAGAAATAATTTGGAAGCCCAGCTAAAATGTGTGCAAGAAACTAGTAGATTCACCATGACCTCATATCTAATTTACATGATGGAAGACAAAACTAAGTACAAGGTTCTTAGATGCAAAGGAATCATAGGGTAGGATAAGATATCTTATGTGTATCCATAGTTATAACATAAGACAGGGTATGTGTAGGATCATCATGGAAAAAATAGGCCGTTCAGTGGCAAAAAATTCAGAAACATCAGAGTTAGGAAACTTGACATAAAAATTTAAATAAGTTATCTATATTATTTCAAAAATATGTAAGAATAGAATTTGTAGCAAATTGAATGTAGTTTCTAAACTACTAGGTTTATTTTTCTTTTAAATATATTTGGTGAAAATTTGATATTTGAATGTAGTAGTTCTTAAATTTTGGGGAAAAAATAAGAAGTAGGTGTTTGCCTAACCACCCTAACCACAATAAAATGATAATAATTTTTAATAAGATTTTAGATATAAGTAGGGGACTCATTGTAAGGAGAAAGAAGGGAATCTCAGGGAAAACTCCAAGAATAGTAGTGCCTTTTGTAACTTTAATTCCAATTAAATTTCCTCAAAGACACGTACAACTATGTCCTAAAGTGGAAACAAACAGTTTATTTCCCACATTAATCCTTCTAAGAGAAGCACATGTGATTTCAACAACAAGCAATAATAGATTCTAGAAACAGAACCAATACAGATGAAAGATAAGACAAAAAACTAGAACACACAGATTTATGTGGGGAAAACCCTTTCGGGTAAAAAACCCAACCCTCCAAAGTTTGAGCCATTCTATTATTCAGCAAAAAATGATTACAATACAATTTCAGGCTCATAGCCTTTTCATAGATTAAATCTTGTTCATTCTGGATACAACCTGGTAGAAAACTCTCCCCTTTACATTTCCTGATCAATCCATTAGAACACAAAATACAATGCAGATCAACATGAGAGAGATCAACCATGATCCATGATTAGGAGAGATTCCAGTAGCATAGCTCTGCCTCTCACTTCTCTTTCTCTATCAGCTTTGGCCTCATGGCCTCAGCCTTTCAGCCAACCTCACGACCCTCTCTCTATTGCTCTCTTTTTACAGAATGTCCATATCTCACCACGTAGATTTTTCCATTTCCTTGTATAGAAGTTTCTTCACAAACATTTTGTCTTCTACGAAAAAATGGTTGCAATAGTCTCACAGCAAAATGGTTCATATTCCACCTCTAATTGGTCCAAGACACACCATGTAGGGCAGTCTTCCAATCGGTCAAAAGGGTTGAAACAATATTTGCATGTCGGTGAGACACTAACCATGTCTCCCTGATGCCACAAGACCCAACTATCGATATTAGCCAGAGTCATCACCTTTAGAAAGAGGATACATCGAGTTCAAAATTTGTCGCTCAGACTCACCCTTATTGCTAAGATATCATACCGATATCCATTTTAGAAGCATCGGCCAGACCATTGCTATCGGTGATAGGTCATACCGAACACAAATACATCTTGTGAAGCTCTATCGGAAAGAGTTCTCCTATCACCAAGAGTCTCATAGATCTTTATGTCATACTGATATTCATCGAGCAAAGCTATTGGTGAGACAAGCCATATCACTAAGACTTCATACTGACAATAAACACATGTAGCACTATTGGAAAGACTGCCGCTATTGGTAAGACATCACACTGAACACAAAATAATCAGAGAGACTACTGTTTTCACCAAGAGGTCACACCAAAACAATATACCCATCAGTGAGAGTTACATCCATCGCTAAGAGGTCTTACCGAGCCTCCATGCCTCTCCCTGATGACTCTAAGTGTAACACTGTCAGCGAGACATTTCCCATCACTAGGACACATTATGATAGGAGCAATTCATACCGATTACTGCATTGGCCAAACAAACCAAAGGTAACACCGATATCAGGCAGACTTTCTACCATCACCAAAAAATCATTTCGACTGTCCAAGTTATGCTACAGGTTTCAGGTTATGTCGATTGCCAAGACAATTAGGAGGTTATAGCGACAGTTTAGGATCGACTAGTTGATCGGCCAGACATCTCAACAGTCACACCAAAATTGCTCACAAGAGGTTTCAGCCTGTGGGATTGAGGCACACAATTCCAAAAATCTCCCACTTGACAAAGATCAAACAAGGAACCTCCAAAGCAACCAGAAACTAAGATCACACTAGCTCCACTAGTTTAGACCCCGCAATACCCAAGAAACCCTATCAACAAGTTTCCATAGATAACAATCCACTGGACAATCTGTAACAAAAACTAGGCATCCAACTACAACTCACTATCCAACAATGCAACCAAAATTCAACCAATCACAGCCTTCCAAGAAACCACATAGATCTAAAAACATTCTCTCATGCTCCATCAAGACTTCTGCACCAACATCTAAGATGTCCACCATTCAGGAAACAATCCCTTCATCTTCCAATATGCCACCTATGGAAGAAAGAACACGCCAAGGTGAATAAGCACTAGTCCAACAAACACAAGCAAAATATCCCAGTGATATCATCAACAAGATACTGCTACAACTTCACTATGCTCAAACACTATACATAAGTAATATCAACTTCAAAGACTCAAACAAAACACAACAGTGAATTCATTCTTTGGAAACAAGATAGAAGACACCATCTAGAACAACAATCGGACTAACTGCTTCCGTCCAACTGATAAACCCACGTGAATGAAAATAGCACCCACAGCTTGTTCTATACCATCCAATCCCACATACCTAAAAGGTATCAACATTAGTAAACTCATGCCAAACCATAACCAACTCATTAACAACAAATACAAGCTCCAAGTGCCAACCAGTCGAAGAAGACAAAACACAACAGGAACTCCCACTACCCGAGTAATTCCAAATCTAAAAGATCAAAGACATACCAAGTCTACCAATAACAACACATAGAAAGTGTAACCATGTAGTACCAAAAATATCCACAATGATATGCACAACCTGCAAAAAACTATTCAAAGAAACATTTCTCTCACCACAAGTCTTCACAGTTCTCCCAAGTTCTCCACACACAATCAAAGGAAAAAGGATTAAGGACCTCCATTTCATCACCCATGAACATGAGTGAAAACACATGACCACAAGCAAGTGATCACTATAGCTCCAACCAAACCTCAAACCAATGAAATGTAAAACCAAACATCTAGGAAGTAAACCAAGACCAAAGAGAGAAACACTGCACATCATATTCCTATAGAACATCCTCCTATATACACTTCTAATAGCTAGCTATGTCAAGAATGATCTCCTTCTCATCCCAAAAGAAAAGCCTTAACAACATCCAACCATTCAATCACCAAGATCAAACCAACTTTAAAATCATGTAATCAACATGGATGTAAGCCTCTCAAAGAAGATCAAGCTACTTCATTCCCCATTTTAGGAAATCAGCCCATACATCATCTCCTACCAATTCTCATCAATAAATAACATAACACAAAAGCTCAAGGAGATAAAACAAGTTGTAAATCTTCCACCATGAATCCTCCAAAACCATTAAACAACAATTCAAGATCCATATCATGAAAGTGAACATAAAACACATCTAAAAAATATAATGGGCCAAATACCTCTCAGATAAACTGTTGAGTAGACCAAGAGTGGGAACAAGAATACTCCTTCAAGATATACAATTTATCGAGACTAATCAAGAGCAATATCCTCATAGGTCTCTATTGAACTCACGTTCAACCAAGGTGTAGGCTTCTTAGACTTTCTGCTGAAAACTTCATCAAGAATACCATCAACAACACTTCTCATTTCAAGAGAAATACAACCTTACCTTATTGTTCATGTATCCATGAGTACTAGCAACCAATCATTTTATGCTAAATTTCAACTGCATTATTGCACTATCACGAAGTACCAAGCAAATAACCAAAGCACCCAATACACAAAAATTACAAGACCACTATCAAAGCTCCAATCATCTGAATCAAGAACTTATCATGACACCATGATCTAAACATCCCCTTAGGAGATACCATGCTTCAAGTGACTTCACCATGGTCTCAAGTACAATGCACAATGTCAAAGCTCCATTGAAATAAAAAGAGTATAACATGACATAAAGTAAATAAACTCAAAACCAAAATCACCTATCAAGCACCATTCACCACCATGTGATGAACCCACAGTCACTGCTTAAGCTCCCTCTAAAACGTGACATCTGAGCTCTCCAAGCATCATGACCACCTACTACAGGTTCCCATAATTGACTATTCAGGTACTCAACAATATCCATCCTCTCATCTCAAAGCAATCACACCAGTGCACAAGTGACCACAGACAAGGCCAACTAACAAGTCTACACTAGCAATGAATCAACCTCGTGGATAAAGACAGTCCACATCCAAGTTATCTCACTATAGGCAATGGGTAGCTAATCCACCAACTACATAACTCATAGATCAAAAAAATAAAACATGTAAACCCATCATCGCATTGGAAACTACAACACTGAGATCTCAAATAGAATAACCACGTAGACAACATGACTCAAACACTAGAACATGCCAAATCTCATTTTCCAATCATGTCCATAATGACCACCATAATAAAGGAACCCACAAGCACCACCACAAGAATGTTGAGTGAAAAATCACATACCAACACTCCCATGCAGAGAAGAAATCACACCTCCTCAAAGCATGCACAAAGCATGCATGTAGAACTGTAACTATCTCATCTAGCAACACCCCATAAGCCAGGGTCTAGAAAATAGTTTAATAGCAAATCCACATAACCACAAGTTTTTCTTAACCATGTAAAACATGTATATGCATCTGAGAAAGAGATAGGCTATTTCAGAAGCTTGCAAATCATCTAATGATTAACTCCATAGCCTTCATGTATTTGAGGTTAACAGGAAACAGTGCCTTTCAACATCAAGAAACACCACCTAGCATAAGCACTTTCTTCCATGGCTGAGAAACAACCTAGGCTTCTCCATATCATCAAGGAGCCTCAAACACAGACACCCAATAGGGAAGCTTTACTGCTACATAGCCACGGAGCAAGAAAATCCACCTCATACACCAAGGTTATACCACTACCAACTAGGAGACATAGATCACAACAAAACAACATGATCAACTCCCTTTTCTCTATTTTCACCATCCTTCAAGCTACGTGCTATCTCTGAATATCACAAGACTTCCACTAACCAAAGGATCAATAAATCAAACGATTCCTCTAGATTTCCTCCAGCCTAACAAACTAAGAAATCTTCACAGGAGAAATACCCAGAACCAACAACCAGAAGAAGGCTCTGATACCACTTGTAAGGAAAAAGAAGGACATCTCAGAGAAACCTCCAAGAATAGTAGTGCCTTTGGAAACTTTAATTCCAATTAGATTAACTCAAAGACATGTACAACTATGTCCTAAAGCGGAAACAGACACAGTTTATTTCCCACATTAATCCTTCTGAGAGAAGCACATGTGATTTCAACAATAAGCAATAAAAAATTCTAGAAATAGAACCAATACAGATGAAAGATAAGACATAAAGCCAGAACACACATATTTACATGGGGAAAACCATTTCGCATAAAAAACCCCACCCTCCAAAGTTCAAGCCATTGTATTATTCAGCAAAAAAATATTACAATACAATTTTAGGCTTATAGCCTTTTTAGAGATTACATATTGTTCATTCTGGATACAACCTGGTAGCAAACTCTCCCCTTTACATTTCCTGATCAATCCATCAGAACACAAAATACAATGCAGATCAACATGAGAGAGATCAACCATGATCCATGATCAAGAGAGATTCCAACATCATAGCTCTGCCTCTCACTTCTCTTTCTCTATTAGCTTTTTCCTCATGGCTTCAGCCTTTCAGCCAGCATCACGGCCCTCTCTCTATAGCTCTATTTTTACATAATGTCCATATATCACCATGTATATTTTTCCATTTTCTCATATAGAAGTTTCCTCACAAACAGTTCATCTTCTATGCAAAAATGGTTGCAACAGTCTCACAAAAAAATGGTTCACATTCCACCTTCTTTGATTGCTCCAAGACACACCACATAGGATAGTCTTCCAATTAGTCTGAAAAAGCGTTGAAATAGTATTCGTATGTCGGTGAGACACTAACCATGTCTCCCCGATTCCACAAGACCCAACTGTCGATATAGGCCAGAGTCATCACCTTCGGAAAGAGGTTACACTGACTTCAAAAGTTGTCGCTCATACTCACCCTTGTTGCTAAGACATCATACTGATATCCATTGTAGAAGCATCAGCCAGACCATCGCTATCGACAAGAGGTCATACCAAACACAAATACATGTTGTGAAGCTCTATTGACAAGAGTTATCCTATCGCCTAGAGTCTCATAGATCTTTATGTCATACCGATATTCATCAAGCAAAGCTGTCAGTGAGACAAGCCATATCACTAAGACTTCATACCGACAATAAACACATGTAGCACTATCAACAAGACTATTGTTATCGATAAGATATCACACCAAACAAAGAACAGTCAGAGAGAATACCACTTTTGTAAAGAGGTCACACTGAAGCAATATACCCATCAGCGAGAGTTACATCCATCGCTAAGAGGTCTTACTGAGCCTCCATGCCTCTCCCTGATGACTCTGAGTGTAACTCTGTTGGTGAGACATCTCCCATCACTAGGACACATTCTGATAGGAGCAAGTCATACTAATTACTGCATGGGCCAGACAGACCAAAGGTCACGCCGATATCGGCCAGAATTTCTACCATCGCCAAAACATCATTCCGACTGTCCAAGTTACACCGAAGGTTTTAGGTTATGTCAATCGCCAAGACAATCAGGAGTTCATAGCGACAGTTCAGGATCAACTAGCAGATCAGCCAGACATCTCAACAGTCACACCGAAATTGCTCACAAGAGGTTTTAGCCTATGGGATTGAGGCACACAATTCCAACACTCATGTCCCAATGTGATGCATATTTTTTTGTAATATTTTTCCAAGTAAATAATTAATTATTATTTTTTTATTACAGCTTTTAAAAAATATAAAAACTTGTATTTTTGACCACCTTAACTTGGTCAAAACTTCATGAAATTCATTTTTTTTTAATCCTATAGTATGCGAAGCATAGAATGTGACACATGGTTTGGATTCAAAAAATGTGATACTATTTGAAAGATGTAGATTTTTTTCAATCAACCTGTCAATTAGGACTTTAGTCGTAATTCAAATAGAAAATGAATAATAATAATTTATTAAATTCAAAGTAAATCATAATTTATATTGTTGGAAATCTAATAATATCCTTTAAAAACCCTTTTTGTTTCATCAATCTTGTGTAAAAAAGAGTCGTTAGCCACATACCCTACACATACCCATCATATTGCCACTTTTGGCCCATCATGATCTTGCACATACCCGACATCCAACTATATAAGAGCTAATGATAAATTTTTCATGTATATTTCAAGACTACTAAAAGATTCTCTTTTTGTTAGGGTCTCTACTAATTCCATGGATTTGATCAAGCAATATGGCCAGTGGTTCATCTAGTTTCAAAGGTTCACATACATTTGAGTGTAGGGATCTCTGGTTGTTCCTCTTAGGTTACCCAAGTATCCCACCAACAAAATCCTAATTCTAGAGCTAACAAGACAAATGATTGGTTTTGAGGAGATCCTATAACAAGGAAACATATAGAAGAAAGGACTGGGGTTAGAATTCCCATTGAGAATGGGGAATTTTGAGGCATGTCTTTCTATTTAGAGTGCTCAACATTCGAAGAAGGAAATGACGCAATTTGAGTTGTACTCCCACACCAACAAGAACAATTTTGATCCTTATGGAAAATCCATGAAGCAAGCCAATAGAACATTTAGGCATAAGGATCACATTAAGGACTATTGGGAAAATTCTCGAGATGAATTTGATGTCCTCAGGAGAAATTTATCTAGAATACCCCTCAAAATGGTAAGATTATATAAAGTAGCACAAGTGTTTGGAAAGGTATAGGATGATGAGGTGAATCTAGTTCAATATCGTGATTATGAGCCTCACAGGAATAAACCATTACCCCCTATCAACTGGTCAGAAGAAGAGGTCACTGATTTAGATCAATTCATAGAGCCAGTCAAGAAGTATTCCAGATTATGGTTCAAGCAGAAGGTGTTGGAACCTGAGGCTGAAGGTGTCAAATTCACCTATGACATGATGGGAGACTTAGAGTCTCAGGATGAAGAAGAGACTAAAGTTAATAAGTAAGATGGAGTTACTGAACCTCATGATGAGGAGGCTCTTAAAGAAATAGTTCCTATTAAGAGGAGAACCAAGAGCCAGGTGCAAGTAAGGCAAGGAGAAAAATTGTCTCCTAAAGTTAAGAAGGTTCCTTAGGCAAACACCAATGTTGAAGAAGGAGAGACCTCACAACTAGTGAGGAAGCGAAGAATACTCATAGAAAGCTAGAAGGATAAATAGGCAAGGAAAAATGAAGTGTCAACAGATGCTCCCTCTGCAGCAAAAGTTGTTGATCTAGAGAGTACAGGGGAAAAGCCCCAAGTGTATGTTAGGATAAATTCTCCTAAGAAAAAGGTTGCTCCAATAGAGGAAGTAAGAATTGTAGAAGAAGAGGTGCAGGATGAAGAGGCACCTACAAATGATGAAGAAAGGAGAGCATCTACATGAAATAATTCTCCAATTCTTCACATCAAAATGTACAAGTTTATGAGGAAGCACTTCCAGAGTCCAAGGGAATATTTCTAATAATCCTGAATAGCTTAATGAAGAAGATGATAATTTTTCCACTCTTGATAGTGGATAATGGAGGGAGTTTGTTGAAGAAATAAGACAATCTACTTCTAGGGAAGAGAGCAAGAACAAATAATCAAAAGTTGTACAAGGACAGGCATCAAAGTCCCCTAAAAAGGTAATAATTGATGAACAAGAAAATCACCCTGAGGAAGGAGAAAACATAGAAGAAGTTGTTGATAGTCCTCATCAAGACAAAGAGGAGCATGAAAATCAACTAGAGACTAATCAAGATGTTGAATTAAATGCAGTTGATAGTCCTGATAAGGAAGTGATAACTAAGCCATCTACAACTCTGGAATGGTTAGAAATGAGGCTTAGCAAGAATCCAATTATTTTACAAGAAGAGACTCCAAGCTGGGACAAATTGCTTGAATAATGGGGGTAGCCCAAGTAGAGAAAGAGGGCTAGGATAGTATCTATGATGTCAAGGGATGAATTTAATAACAATGTTATACATGTAGTTGTTCCTGCAATAGAAAAGTTCAGAGATGAGATTAGGCCACCAAACTATAAAGTGTAAACAATCAATTTAGGGCCTACAACTAAGGAAGAAGAAAAGGAGGAATTTCAAGAATCTTCCCAAGAAATTTTGAGGAGATTGGACAAAGAGATAGAGGAAAAGGAAAAACTAAAAAAGTAATTAAATGATGTTTAAAAGTATGTACAACACTTGATGAAACCTCTGCAAACTATGGGAAGTGAAGGGATTGTACAAGAAGGATTGTTACCAAAGGAGGTAGTTACAAAAATTGAAAGGTTAAAATCCTTTGTACATTGCACACATAGTTGGCTTCAAGATGTGAGAAGTGGAGGAGATGAAGCATTTGAGCAGATTTTGAAAATATACACCAATGCTTCTGATTTCTTGGAACATATCTCACAGGTTGTTATAGATTGAAAAAATATTAATGAATCAATTGTGAACAAAATTTTGCAGGTGCCTAAGGATGAATTAGTAAAGTTGGATATCCTCTCCCATGATGAAGTTGAAAAGGTAAAGGAATGCATCGAAATCTGGAATTATAGAAGGGAGATTCTTTCCAAGTTTTTGAAGAAAATAACAAAGATACATGGGAAGGTGAAGGAATATATGATGGTTGCATTAGTTTCCTGGAAATAATGACTGGAAGGAGAAAGTTTGGTCTAGAAAATATGAACATTAGCAGGTTCCAAGGGTGGTGGCATGAAATTTATGCTCCTTCTAATGGTGCTCCAATTACAAAAGAAAATTTAGAGGATGAAATAATTTATATTTCAAAACTTGACATATATCATGAATTACAAATTGAATGGGATAAGATAATGCCCCAATACTTGGAGGAGTTTAAAAATCATAAGACAAGAATTAAATTGATTCCAGTTGTAAATCCAGAGGATATGAAGGAAATATTGGGGAAAGTTAAAGAACTATCCAATAAATTAGAGGATGACAAGGAGAATAGTTAGCAGGTAGTTGCCTAAATTTTTGTGCCGGATATGTGACCTCCCCATCTAGCTAGATGGGTGACTTTGAGTTTTGTGCCACCAAAAGAAGACCCAGGCTGACCTAGATGAAGCCCCAAACATTAAATGCCAATTTCATTTTATTAAAAGAACTTTCTAAGCTGACTTGCTCGGCTGACCTTTTGATGTAACCCTAAATTGGGCTGACCTTATGGGAAATTTATATAAATCAGGCATCATGCCTCATTTGTAAGGGTTAGAAAAAAGCTAAGTGATAGTTGCAAGAGCTAGAGTTGAGTTAGGAGTTAGAATTTTCTTAGAGAAAGTGTTGCTACATTAAATATTGAATTTTTGCAATATTGGGTGATTCAATATAAGGAAAGGCATTGTGCTTTGGTGCTCTTTCTTGTGTTGTTTCATTCTACATGGTTCTTGTTATTCCATATCTTTAAGATTTCTTTGATATTGTTGGTTATATGTTAGATTTACTTTTAGATGTGATGCAATGGTGTTTATTGTTTGATATTTGAAGCGTTTGACCAATACTTGGTCCATACTTTTAGCATCTTGGTGATTGTAAGTTGTTGTGTAAAGGTAGCCTCGTTCTAAATTTTTTGCTAAGTTCAATAGTGGGTATTTATTCATTTCAATTGTCAAATAAGGTTGGATTAGGTGAATGCTTCATGATTTGAAAATATTTAATCCCATAGAAGATTGCACTATTTCTACGGGATTGCAAATTTGATCTCGGGTGAGCAGGAATTAGTTTTGAAGGATTGGTCGACTTTAAATGTTTTTCCATTTGTATTATTGGTCTTAGGAATTAGTTTAATCTTAGGGTCTCTCTAAACCCTTATCTTTTGTTATTTATTTTAAAATCTGAGTTAGTTTTAGGATTTAAGGTATCACTAAATTACAAGATCTGATATTTCTTAAGGTTCTAGGATTTGTTTTATAAGGTCCCTTTGTGATTACCAACATTTTCACATATTATCTGAGCTTTTTATGTATTGTCAAGACCTGACCTTAGAGACCTTAGGGTTATCTCTTGAGGATTTTTGATAGAGATTTACCTTTCAAGAGACATATAATACTTGTTTTTTGTCTGAGTTGTTGTGCAGAAAACACCATCAACAATCCCTAGCAACGGGATTAAAAAATGACAAGAGAGACCAATCCTTTCCCAAAAGGGATAAAAATATCCATACAATAGAGGGTGCAATAGCACAAAGAACCATCCTCTTCAAGCTAGACAAAAACAAAGCCATGAATGGGAGTGACAACCCAAACCAGGATCAAAGGAAAAGCTTATAGGGGAACCCACCAAACAGAGAGAAAATCCACAAGATAGCAACCACAAGAACAAACTAGCCAAGAGAGTACACAAGTTGTACCAAGTCATGCCACAAAGAGGTAATAGCCACAAGGAAGAGAATAAGACTCATCATAAGAGATAGCAGTAAAAACCAAAGGACCGAAACCAACCACCAAAAGAGAAGCCAAGCATAAAAAGTGTGGCCTCTTCTCCAACAAAAAACCATAGAGGAAAACCTTGAATTTCACCACTAGACAACTTCTCAAAGAGAAAGCAACAACCAAGAAATGGGGAAAGAAAGCCCCAAAACCGCCACCATGGACAAAATCTCCTTGAAAGTCCCAACTAGCCAAAGCATCACCAAAAGGGAAGGAAGAGGCCAAAGAAGCCTCTCCCACAACAATGGTAGGCACAACCAAAGAGCACTTAAACATGAACAATGAATGCTAAAGAATTTCTAAACTCCAAACAATAAACACCAAACATAATCCCTCAGTAGGAGAAAGAGACACTCCCCTCAAAAATTTCAAGGTCTTAGAAGAAAAGGAAACTTCTAAAATGAAACCCACACAATAGAGAGAATGCAAGGATGACTAGATAACCAAACATTTGTCCTCCAAAGACATGGCCAGAGAAAAATGAAACTACAAAAAAAGGAAAATATCTCGCACCCCAAAGCTCCAAATGAGGCATAGAGAGCAGATATGTTCCCAAAGAAGCCAATGAACCTTCTAGGGCATCTGCATCCACATCAGAACCCTCTCCATTGTCGTCACCATTGTCAAAGGAGTTCAAAATTCTTCCCGCACTCTACTTCCTGCCCGTTTGCTTCCCTCCACTCTGCTCCATTTAGTTTCTTTCTAATTGAATCCATAGTCACTCCAATTAACTCATGTCTTTGATATTATCCTCATTCATGCATTATATTTTTCTTGAGAAAATATATAAATTCCCTCATCCTCCCATCATTTTAGTTATCTCATTTTTTTATGCAAGTCTACTATGTCAATTTATTCTCATGAAACATAATGTTATACTAATTAGTTGCATTCACATTAATCAAAAGAAAGATAACTTAAGTTTTTATGCAAGTCTACTATGTCAATTTATTCTCATTAAACATAGTGTTATACTACTTAGTTGCATTCACATTAATCAAAGAAAGCTAACTTAATAATCTTAGTGTGAGGTTTGTATACAAATTTAAATTTATGATTTAATTTATATTTTATGATTTCAAGTTCTCATTTTTCTTATTTTTCAATTTATGCTTACAAATAGAATTTTTGAGGTAGAGAAATATTATACAATATCTACTTTGAGGAGATGAACCTATCAAGGGGGAAATCCTTTTATAGAGAATAAAATCTAATTACAATATTTAAGAATGATACTTTTCTCCTACTAAACCCTTATAATATATAGTCTTGTTAAAAACATTTATTAGTATCGTATGCATGTGGGATAAGTATTATTATCCTAATTAACTAGTGGAATGACTTAGAAAGAGTATGCACCCTATTTTTTATGTATTGCTATCATATAAAAGTAATAGTTCTTGGTTCTTATTCATCTACTAAGATTAATATTTCCATAATCATATTAGAAATATGTGAATCACATGAGAAATCTATATTGTAGTCGATATATATATATATATATATATATATATATATATATATATATATATATCATTTAGTTAATCATTATTATTGTTTATATTTGATATATTTTTAAGGATATTGTGTACTCTTAACTACTAATTGATGCATCTCATTTCATACTTTTAGAATAATTTTTAGGATTTAGATTGGGCTATGGAAGTTGTTTCTCAAGTTCAAATAATCAAGGAAAATCCTCCAAATTGAAGCTATTATGTTAAAAGGAATGATTAAACACATTCTAGAAGATTTTGGATAAAAACATGAGTTTCCTTTGTTGCAGTAAATAAGTCATCACTTGATAATTAATTATTCACTAGGTTGCTTATTACTTCAATTACTTATGCTAAACATAGGAGTGTTTTTATAATTATATTGAGCTATTCATAGGTCAAGTTTTCTCATTGCATAGAATAAGGACAATTGTCATAATGTAATCAAATCCTTAGTTAGGGTTTACAACTTTTCTTTTATAAGGATTCATTTGTACTTTGTATCCATGCTATTACATTTTGTATTCATTAATCAATATTAGATAATTATATGAATCAATCATTCTCTCTTTGTTGCATAATGAATTAGTTTCTTTGATCTCTCATTTGTGATAGGTGTTTTGGTTCTAGGCATTTTTTGGGAGCTATGGGGTTTTCGTACGGGAGCACACAGGTGGATAGGCGATCAACACTACCCAAAAATATTTTCTGGTTTATTCTGGTTGGTGTTCTTTGGCATTTCTTAGGTTCACAAGACTTCAATGGCAACAAGAATGGAAAGAATAAAATTTCCTCGACAATGGTAGCATTAACTTCTCATTTAGTACCTTTACCGCACCCTTATGGTTGCTTGGTCTATTCTTGGTGGGCTAGCGGGATGTGTTGTGTTCATGTAATATTTAACCTCCATCTCGCAGTATGTAGTTGGAAGGCCCATAGTAGTGTAGGGCCCCACAATCCCATGGTGGGGAGTCTGAAGGTCTGCATTCATGTAGGAACCGCTACCCTGTAGTTAAGATCTAAACCGTTTATGGTATTGTAGTCTGTGTTTGGTGTTGTAGTTAAAAGCAACTACTACCCCACATCCATTACCATGAAGTGTGGCGGGACTACGGTATGATATGTTAGCCGTAGATCTTCTCCAAGATTAAGGGAAAGAATTCAAATCGAATAACATAATGCCAATATTCATATAAGTTTGAATTTGGAAAGGAGAGAAGGAGGAGGGACAAATGAGGGAGATCTGAGAAAGAGCCAAGAGATCGATGGAATAGAGAGAGTGAGAGCTCAGTAGAACAACAATGGTGAATTAGCAAGGACCGAGTAGGAATTGGAGTGCCTATGTACAATTGGGAGTAGATTGTGTGTATGTTGAGAGAGGCCATGGGTAACCAGATTATTGTAATTGTTTTACAAGTTTGATTGAACAAAATTATTCTTGTTTTATTGAAATCTAAATTTTGAGATTTTGAATGTGTGAGAGTGAGAGGTAGTTCCTCTTGCATCAAGTTCACTATCAATTCCAACATGGTATCAAAGCACCGAATATGTAAATTCCTATCAAAATTTTGAGAGATCTATCCTTGAAGGGAAATTTGGTTCATGTTGAAGTTAGTTAGATATTATCATTGAATCCAAAATGGAAAAAAACCTAAGGATCACCTATTTCTTGGTTAAATTTGGAAAAGTTAAAAAAATATTAAAAAAATGAGCCTAGAATTTGTGCTAAATTTCATACATTTATACAACACTATACAACCCCCAACTCCATAATTTTGATAGATACATGTTTATTTCTTTGTGTCTAGTTTTTATTTTTAGTTTACTTCTCTTTGTCAAAAAAATAAAAGGGTTTCACAAAAGAAAGTCAACAAAAATGAAAATAAAAAAGAGAGGTGGTTTATTATAGGGTGCAAATTGTACCCTCTCCCTATGTCGCATTAGTGTAGGTCTTTGTTTCCATTCTATCCTCACTATGTTTCTCATTTAATTCATTTTTGGCCCACTCCCTTTGTCATCCAATCATCATGCAACTACACCTTTAGAGCTCGATAGTGAGAAATCCAAAACCACTAAAAGTTTCAATAGATTCTTTGTCATTTTTCTAGTGAACTCAATTTTTTTTCTCGACATACATTACCTTCATAACATAGTTTGAGTAGGGTACAATTTTTTAATGGTTGTACAACAAAATACTTTGTTTTTATTTTTATTTTTTTATTTCAGGTGGCCTATTTTTTGGTTGCTCAGGGAATATTCCTGAAATATTTTTTGATATTAGTATGATATCATGTTGATATTAGTCATGTGGCCACATCTAAACCCCCCTCTTAGCCCCCATATTTCCTAAATGAGATAGTTATTATTTTTTGTATAACTTAGGCATATGATGTCCAATTGAAGTAAAGAATATATTGTCAAAAAATTGGTTCCACAGACTTTCTACTACTGAAAGTCTTGTCATTAGATTTTTCTAGTCATTAATTTTATTCTTAGTTAAAGTTAGATCATCATTTTCTTTCTTTTGACCTGACTAATTTTCACCAGAAACTCTAATTTTCATCATTCTTGCAACATTGGGAAGGTTTTTTAGAGCTCTTCAAATCCATTCCTACACTCTAGAATCTAAACCAAGTACATTTTAGTTAATTTTTTTGTGATTTCACATTTTTGTCAATTGCTTAAACATCTTGGCACTTGGAAATGATTTATATTTTATTGAGATGACTTCATTTGATTTTCTTTACATACACTAAGGTTTTAAGTGTTTTATTTTATCATTTGAGGAAGTATAATGGGTTTTTCTTCATCCTTCTGTGGTCATCTTGGAAAAGGATAATTATGAGTCTTGGTGACAAGGCATCTTGGCACATCTTAGGTGGCTTGAAATTTTTCCTTATCTTTATGGACTCATAGCCACACCAAACACACCAAGGAATAGATCAACATGGATTATTATTAGTAATCATTTAATAGGGATTATTTATTCTAGTGGTGATCATGCCACTATGTGTTTTATATTCAGAGATTGATTGTCCCCACACACTTTGGACTTAACTTTGGGAGATCCATGGAAGCCATCATATATCTTAGCCTTTCCTATAATATTATTCTTTAATTGTCTCAATCATTTTATAGATATAGTTTGCATACCTTTGATGATGATAATTTAGAGGAGCTTGGGTGTATCGTAGGTCTTACATATTCTAATGGTTAAGAGACTTATGTTCATGTCCTGACTCTTTAGAGAAAGACTCAATCTCCATCTTTTGTTGTTCTTGATCAACCTGACATTGCCACATCCTTGGCCCCTATTAGTTCTATTTGGTAAGGCATTCAACTTATTTTAGACACAATTACTTTAGATTCATATGTTGTAGACATATCATCCTTATTTGTAGACTCCTATATTTTAGCTTTAGAGGATTACTTTAATGACATTCATATCATATTTATTGATAGCTAATCATCACTATTGGCCCATCATCTTCACCATTTTTGGAGCTTGTAATAGCAATAATGTTGTAAAGACACTCATATAAAGTGTCGTGCAATATTGAATATGTGTACCTTAGGAAGGTAATTTGGGAAATTATTGTACATACACTGAATTATAAAGTGTAATGTGGGGCTATGCAATAACAACATGGATTCTTGTATTTCTCACCTCATGTGAGTGTTCCTTGGAGCACATCTTGTACATCTCTACATTCTTTGCACACTCTTGATTTTAATTGGTTCTTCTTATATTCTCTTTGCATGAAGAGGGGACTATAATGTGTTATACTACTGATTCTTTCAATGAAGTAGTGAAATGATCTCCCATATGAGAGATCAAGATAAAAGGTTTGTGATGCCTCCCAAAAGAAGATTCTTCCACTGCTTCATTAAAAGAAGCATCAGTATAACACATTATAGTCAAACCTTAATGAAAAGTGAATATAATTAGAACCAACTAAAATTGAGAGTGTGCAAGGAATGTAGAGATGTACAAGGTGTGCTCCAAGGCACACTCACATGAGGAAAGAATCACAAAAATCCATGTTGTGATGGCATAACGCCCATTACACTTTATAATTCAGTGTATGTGCAATAATTTATGAAATTCCCTCCCTAAGGAACACATATTTAGTATTGTGGCACTTTATATGAGGTGTTTACAACTTTATTGTTGTTACAAGTTGTTCAAAGTTTATTGTCAATAGGGGAAGATAGATTAGTTTATGTCTTGCAAACATCAATAAAAGAAAAAAAACATAAAATGAAAACCTCCATTACAATAACCTCCCTTTTGCCTAATCCATTGGAAAAGAGAAAATTGACTCCTCTTTTACAAACTTTTAACTAAGAAAAAAAAATCACCTCTCCCTTAAACACTTTCACCAAATTCATTAAAAAAGAAAACAAATGACTCGTCTTTTGCAAATTTTTAAGTAAGGCAAAAAAAATTCACACTCCTCTATCACTTTCCCTTTGACAAATTCTTTGTAGAAGAGAAAACTAACTCCTCTTTTACAAATTTTTAACTATGACAAAATTAAAAAAAACTCCCTTTTAACAAGACTTGATAATTAACTTTTAGCAAGTTTATCTTATAGCTAATGGTTAGCTTAAGCATAAAAGATAAAATTAATAATTCATTGCAAATAGCCTATTATAATATCTTAGCATATGATTTTTGTAAGGAATGCTAAAGTCTAATACAATATATAGGTTATGTGAACAAATAGTAAAATCTTTAACTACAGCAAAATTGTAGGACTGTAAAAGATCGAGTCTTTGAGCATATAGGAAGACATTGGAAAGTGGTTGGGAGCTTTGAAAAGGAGTTGGAGACCAAGTCGAAGGGTGATGATGGCGTCCTTGGAGCAAATCTCAGCAAGTGATTTGTCCAACAATGCTTGGTATTGAGATTTGCCAACAACAAAGGCGCCTCCTTCTAACTTCAATCGGTCACCAGTCAATCCCCCACGCAACAACTTTGAAGACTACAAGACTATGGCATATCGAATCATCCCAGTTAGTGCCCACGCCGCCTAATATGTGGCAGATATGCTTCCGAAGGGGTCGCATTTCCTAAAGAGGCTGCGAGCATATGTGCGAATCTTTGTTTGACCAAAGGTGCTTCCTGAAAAATAAAGACGCCTGCATTTTTTGTGAGAATTGGAGCTGCAAAGATATGACTAGGGGTGAATCGGGGCAAATGGCAGAGGGTGCAGGGTCAAATGAAATGCTAAGAGGGTGCTGGAAATGTATGCATCAAGCTTCTTCCACTGGAAATGGGCACAATGAACTGTCAACGCATCATTACACATCATAGTCTCACACCTCTTCAAGCTTCGATCATGCCTGCCCAAAAAATTCCACGCCGCCCCCTCTCCCGAATGCTTGATGTATGAGTCATTTTATGCATCAGCTGTGTGAGCCGTTGAGAGCCGCGAAGATCCTACACGACTGTTATGCACGGCCTTCGGGAATCTCTTCCCGTGTGGGCTAAAAAATCACCACCCTTACAAAAAACACGTGGGTTGAATCCTACACAAAGGGACCACAAATGCCTACCACAAATGTTTAAGGAGGACTGCGTGGGGCGTGAGGATGATTTGCCTCTACACGAAGTGACCATCAATGTCGTCTTCTACTGTGCATAGAATGTGGGCCAAACTATGGATTTGATAAAACACGGACATTGTCCATTGAGATGCGAATCGCCCCAAGACCAGCACCGCCAAATTGGGCCCTTTTATGCTTCACTGCGTAGACTCAATTCTTTGAGAATGTCGCAAGATAGAAACATAACCTTCCTGCAATTTACTAATGTAGACAAACAAATGGAGTCAAACAAAATAAATTGAAACTCGCTCACCTAAAGGCTTGCATTATCTCCTCCTAAGCTCTATACCATATTAGAAATAAGAGATATAGAAGATAAAATGACAAGCACCATGAACAATATGTGATATTGTATTTAGATAATTCAAATTACAATGGGTACAAAGCCTTGCTTACATAATCAAGGATGAGACAATTTAGACCTATGAGGTGAATTGACAAGTGGCCCAAGATGTGACACAAAAGAGTAGACAAGTGTCCTACAGGTGTCAACCTCAGGAACACTTGGAGTGTGCAAACCAACAACCTCTATGACCAAGTCATCAACCTTGTGTGCCAAGTTTTGAGTAACCTTGAGGTTAGATGGAAAGTATTCCAACCTTAAAAGTGTGTGCATGAGGTTTACCAAACAACTTGGTAACCTCAAGAGGCTTAAAGGTTGCATATTAAATTAGACAAAATGTTGTCTAGCCTCATCAACATAAGTACACTTAGGTATAGTGAATAGATTAATTATTCGCACTAACAATGGGTAGCTCACAAGGACTTGTAGCTAAGACCCATCTATGCATCCATCATTTCATCTTTTATTAGTTGTTTAGTTTTTCCTTAAGTTCATCTTAAAGGGGGTAGGTCATCACCTAATAATTAAATAATTATTAGGTCCTTGATTACTTTAATTACTTAAGCTAAAATTATGAGTGCTTTTCTATTATTCAATTAGATTACTTACAAGTCAATTTGTCTCATTCCATATGATTATTAAACTTGCCACAATCTAATCAAATCCTCATCTAGGGTTTAAAATTTTTTTTTATGAGGAAATTATTTGTACTTTGTAACCATTCTATTATAATTCATATTTAGTATTTAATATTATATACTTGTGTGAATCAATCATTCTCTCTTGATTGTATAATAAATTAGTTGCTTTGATCTCTCATTTATGATAGGAGTTTTGGTTGTAGGTGATTTTTTGGAGTTGTGGGGTTCACTATCAACTCCACAAGTTTCCTTAATCATCTAGTACTTTCAACAAAATGTGGCCTCTATGGTAACTTTTGGGAAGGTTTATAAATGGATTTTGGGATGTTTGTTAGACATTCAGAGTATAATCTCCTAGAAATAGATGTATAATATTGAAGATCTTAAGGAAATGATTAAATTTTTCTTTCACAATACCAAGAGAATTCAATTTTTAGATTTGCATATAATGGGTAGGTGGTTCAAAAGGATTGTGTCATACAAATGATCTACACCATTTATCCTCTTTTAAGGATAGTTAATAATTAAAGAAGGAAATAAAAACCATATGTGACAAGTTACTACAATCATTTAATTTTTTTGAATGGTTCATCTAAATTTCTCTAGTTTTAAAGAGATAAATAGAGAGAATGTCCTCAGTAGATCACTCATAAAATATTAGATCTCATGGAATTAAAAACAAATGGACATGTTATTAGTGGGTGCAGAGCTCTAAGTTCTATTGAGGGTGTGGCCTTGAAAATATCCTTTCCATTATTCCTTTATAGATGACATTGTGTAGATTGAATTAAATGGTGTTGGTTGTGTAAAATTAAGTTCAAACATCATAAACACATTGATATTTAAGATGTGATTTGTAATTAAGAATGGAATGTGAATACACGTGTCTTCTTAGTGAAAGGTTTATTGATCACATCCTAAAATCTCAAGAGATGTTGTGGAACAAAAAATGAATAGGTGTTATTAGCTAGTGTGGAGGTTGAGTGTTATTGAAGGGGTAGACTTGAATATTTCATTTCCATTATGATTTCCTTGTATTTCATTGATACAATAAGTAGCACTAGTTGTGTCAAATTGGGTTCAAACATGATAATATTGGTTAATGCAAGATCTATAAGTAAAAGTGAAATGTGAGTATACATATCTTCTTAACCAAAAAGGTTTATCAATCATTTTTTTAGAATATTTAATAATTACTTATTTAGCAAAACCCTCTTAAAATCTTAAGAGATCTAATTAAAACCAAATGAGTCCCATTAGTTGGTGTGAAGTTCAAAGAATATTGAAGGGATGTAGTAATAAGAATTTACTTTTCATCATGATTTTATAAATGGTATTGTGTAGAATCAATTAAATAGCACTAACTATGTAAAATTGAGATGATACACTATAGACATAATAGCATTTAAAAAGAACTATGTAATTAAATATGGAATGTGAATACACATCTTTCTAAAGTAAAAACATTATTAATAAGATAAATTTAATATTAGTTAAGGGTATGTGCAAGATCATGATAGACCAAAACATTGTGATATGATGGGTATGTGTAGGGTATGTGGCTGAAGACTTTTTTTTAACCAAAATTGATGAAACAAAAAGGATTTTTAAAGGAGATTTTCAGCTTTGCACCAATATAAATTATCCTTTACTTTGAATTTAATAAATAATTATTATTCATTTTCTATTTGAATTATGACTAAAGTCCTAATTGGCCTATAAATCTATAAATCAAATGATCAATTTTCTATGCTTCATATACTATAGGATTAAAAAAATTGAATTTCATGAAGTTTTGACGAAGTTAAGGTGGTTAGACATACAAAAATATATGCATCACATTAGGACATGATTCATCTACTTATATCTAAATCTTATATAAAAATATTATCGTTTTATTGTGGTTAGGGTGGTTAAAAAAACACCTACTTCTTATTTTTTCCTTGAAATTTAAGTGCCACTGCATTGAAATTTCAAATTTTCACCAAATAGATATATTTTTTTAAAATAAACCTAGTAGTTTTGAAACTACATTAAACTTTTTATAGATTCTATTTTTACATATTTTTGAAATAATATAAATAACTTATTCAAATTTTTACATCAATTTTTCTAACTCTGATTTTTCTAAATTTTCGTCACCACTTAAGGGCCTATTTTTTCCATGATGATCTTGCACATACCCTTAATGATTATTTCTTCACCATAATCATCCTAAATCTAATGTTTATAATGCACTCTATTTATGATTCTATACTATCTAAATCTAATACTTTATTGCCACTTATTTGAATACATATATGATATTTACTTCATGTAATGAAATGCCTTCCTCATATCTGAATTGTTAAACTATATATTATTTATTTACTTTGTAGACACCTAAATTTGACCACCTCCATATGGTCAAATTCACCCCCTTTATTCTTCTATCTCGCACCCTTCATCTGCGTTAATTAAATAATTTATTATTTAATTAATATTCCCCTTTTTCCAATGTTCTTAAGCTATTTAATTAAATAATTAAATACTTTGTCCCTTATCCCCTTTCCTCTCTAAATTAAATAAATGTTTTAATTTATTTAACTGTCATTTTATCTTTATGAATTTAAATCAATTTTTAAATTCATTATTTCTCTCTCCTTGTCCCATCCTCCATAATTCTCTCTAATCTAGATTAAATTAATTAATATATGATTAGGATGTGTACACTCCTAATCATGATTAGGGTCACATTCTCCATAATTCCCCACTTTTCCCTAATTCTTCATTAACTAACTTAATCCTCTATTTGCACAACTCTAATAATCTGATTAGGTTAACCTAATCCCCATGCCACATGGGTCCTAAGTCAATTTCATTCATTACTTTCTCCTTTTGGAGAAGGAAACCCCTTCCCAATGTGAATTTTATATTCACATTTATTCCCCCTAGGCTTTCCAAGGAATTTTTAATTCCTTTCCTCATCCACAAGTGGATATTTGAAAAAAAAATCAATTCCTCACATCTCCCATCACCCACATAGGGACAAGAACCTCCATTATGAGGAGATCTTGTCCAAATCCCTATGCAATATGTAGTACCTCCACCTTATCTCTTGTTGACGCCTCACCCACCACATGTCAAAATTTGAGGGCTGGTAAGTTCTTAACTTACCCTACCCCTTGATCTTGTCCATTGTGGCTTCATCTTAAGCCTCAATTTCTTAGAGGCAATTCCCCTAAAAATGGAGGAATTTTCCCTCATTTGTGTCATGCACATTTGCATTCAAACTAGAGCACTCATCCAAGCACTCTAAAAACCATCCACCATTGTTGCATCTTTGAGCTCATACTTTGCATCAATCCAAATACCCACTTGCACCTTTACATTCTCCATATCATCCTCATAATTTTGCATTAGGTTTTATGCTATGTTGCTAAGAAGGAGCACAAAAAATTGACATCAAAGGGCCAACCAAAGGAGACAACTCAAATACGGTAAAAACTATAATTTCTTCTACATTTTGTTTGGGTTAAATTGGAAAATCTTGAGGTGATTATTTGTATTCTTTCCTTTGCATTTCCTTTAGTCGTTTTGCATTTTTAAGGATAGAAACACTTTCACACATTTCTGGCACGCCCGGTGGGACCCATGTCATGATTTTGCACTTTTATCTTTGTTGTTGTTTGAATTTTGCAAATTTGGATTTTTACCTGCAAGGGTGAATTCGTCTCGATGGGTGAAATTTCTTATCATAGAGGCGAATTTGTAGTTGAGAAAGACGAACAAAATTTTTGCTTTTTATGAAAAGAGGTGAATCTAAAGAGAAAGGTGAATTTTCTTAAAGTAGAGCCGAACTTGTGAAGGTCTCTAGGAACAGGCAAGAGCGATCATGCTATAGAGGAAATTGGAAATTCTCCTATCCACTTGAACTGGAATTTACAAATTCACCCATCTTCCTAGACAGGTGATTTTAATCATTAGAAATAGGTGAGTTTTCCTTACACAGAGGAAAATTTGAGGTACTCCCAAAGTTTAATTTTATGATTCCATTTTTAACTTGATTTTGATTTCAGGTACAAATCCTCTAACTTGTTGGTTTGTGAATGTGCAATTTCACTAATGATTTGTGCAACAATTGTCCCTCGTTCATCCAAGATCAGTGGTGAAAACTATTGACTCATTTTCTACAGGTTGATCAGTCAAAGACCCTTATATTAGCTATGTTGTCTATTTTTTGCACTAATCTAGGAACACATAGAATTAATTAAAGGGTTAATTAACTTGTTTCTTGTGCTTGGGAGCAAGTTGTGGACATATCCGCTGCCCTTCACCTTTCGGTGATTCTTGGTGACAAAAAACCTTAGTTTTCTCTAGTCTAATCTAGTCTACCTAGGTGGTACTAGTCCATCTAAACTCTCCCCTTGTGTTGCGTGTGAGCCTGAGGACCAACCGAAATGTCTAGTATCTTCTTCCCTTAGCGGTACCTGCTTGATATTTCATCACCCGGGTTACGATCCCAACCACGTGTTACTAGTGGGGTATATAAAGGGGGGAGAACTAAAGTTGTACCCCAATCCAGTCATGTCATGTTTAGTGAAGCGTCAAAGCTAGGGTGATACCTAGATAAGACGTGCAGGGTTGGTATGAGTTTCTAGTACCTCATTGGGGCTCCCAATCCACACTTGTGACGGGCTAGTGTTCATGGTTGTGCCTCACATAACTAGCTTATGTCAAGGATGCACAACATAACCTTGTTTAGCCTAGATAAACACCTATGTTTTACTTACTCACCACGTACTCCCTTGGGTTGAGATAGAAATCCTTGTGGTAGACTACGATAGTCCTTGAGAGAGAATGTGAAGGTGAGCCCATGGTGTCTATTGACGACCCTATGCCACTAGTGCTTATTTTTAGTTGGGTCAGTCCACCCTTTCTATCTGTTGGTTGTTGTGTTTGCTTTACTTTTCCACAGTTAGCCCCTACCCTCGTAGGTCAATTTTCTTCTTACAGAGGCAAATTTTATTTTGTGGATAGACTATCCTACCCTGTAAAGGGGCAATTCCATGTCCCAGTCTAGTATGAGTCATCCCTTTGGGAAACTTCATCTTTGTTAGAGGTGAATTTTTTGGTGGGTCCCTTTCTTGGGTGACCCTGTGTCTGCCAGTTCCCTAAATAGGAAAGTCTGTGCATCCTTTAGGAAAGTCTGCATCCAGTCCTTATCCATCGAGTCCACCCATTCTCCCTAGAATAGGAAAATTTGTCTCATCTTGGAGCAAACTTGCTGTCCATAGGGGTGATCCTACTTTTTTTTTGAGTCTACCTCATTCGTACACCTCTTAGAATAGGTGAACCTGTTATCTGCAGGGGTGAATCTGTTTCCTCCCATGTCATCCCCATTCCAACAGTCTAGGTCTTGGGTGAATTTGTTTGTTCAATAGGTGATCCTATTTTTAGGTGAGACCATTCCCTTTCGTACAGTTCAAGAAATAGGCGAGTCCAACTCCCCTCAATAGGTGATTTTTATTTTTTCCATACATTTCAAGATATAGGAAAATTTGACATCCCTATTAGGCAATTTTTCTAATCGAATCTCCCTCTCCTCTTTTGGTCTTCTAAAATTTTAGGCGATCTTATCTCTTGTTTAGGTGATCTTGTTAGAAATTTAGATGAACCTGCTTTGAGATAGGTGAATTTTCTTTTTGAATCCACTCATTTCTTTTGTGCCCCCAAGACATAGGTGAATTTTCCGCACACAAAGGCGATTATGTGGATCCTAAATAGGAAAAATCATGACCTGAAAAGGTGAATGTGACAACATAGAGGAGTATGCACTCTCCATACAAATTCTAGAAAGTGAATCCTTTGGGCCACTGGAAGCTTGTCATTTTCCAAGTCCTTTACCATGATCAAAAAAAATTTATCATCATCCATTCACTCATAATTGTCACTTCAGTATGTCTGCATTTTCCAAAATTCATCCATTCATTGATCAAATCATATAGGTGCATTGTAGAACATCCCTAGATTGCATTTCTATCATCAGTTCATCAATCCCAATTCCTTAGATGTCATTTTTGAGGCCTTTATCCAAGTTGGCTTAACTTCCTGACTTCAATCATCATCCTTTGTGCTTACTTAGGATATTTATTTGTCCTCAATCAATAATTATCCATGGTCCAATCAATCTACTTCCATATTGAGGTAGATTTGGCATCGTAATCATCCTTTTCATTATTTAATCTGATCGTTAGCATCTTGCGTCATCTGTTTGACCTCTAAACTTGGTTTAGAATTAGCCTCATCATCCTATCCAATCAATTATCTAATCTTATCGATTGTCTCATCCCATCAATCAATCTAATCAAATACAATCTCATCACCTATCCAATCATCCAATCAATCAATCCATCATCTAATCCAATCAATCCTTAGCTCATTCATTTAAGTGCATCCTAGAGCATAGCATCATCTTAGTTCATCCTAGCAGTTTTTCATTTTTATGCTTCGTACCTGATCACAAGCAAAGAAACTTACGGTAGAACAACAAGCTCAAAGTACCCAACCTCACGTTCCTTAGGATCCTAATAATAGTGGCTCATCACAATCTAATACTAAGGTCCACACCACATCGCCTTTTGCTAACGAAAGCATGGTCCACCAGCTTGAGGTCATAGTTGACGAATACCTCAATAATCCCACTAATGTCCAAATGACAGATCATCTCCTTAATGAGTGTGGGGATAAAATCCTTGCCACCTTACTCTTGAAGGGTTTCAAACCGCCACCTAAAATTGATTTATCAAAATACATCAACATCACACCTCCTACACCCCTGGCATCACAAGATCCTCAAAATTCACAAAGTAATATGAGTAATTCATACATCCCTAAGGGTCCACCATAGGAAGGATAGTATTAACCTAGGTTTGGCAACACCGTGCTTTATCAAATCATGCATCCTCCTCAGATTCCAATTTCAGTCATGGGAGTATCTTAGCCAAACGTCCCTCAAGGTCCCAATCCTAATGAATCCCTTACCTTCGGTATGCCACAAAATCTCCCTAATCCACCATCCATTCCCATTCCATAGAGCTCTTGAAACTCCCATATCATCTACACCACCTCTTCCACCTAATCAATTAGGTCAACCACCAGTGAATATTGTGGGAAATCCTTTTGCTGTACTACCTCCACCTCTAGGATTTGTACCCATATCTAACTTACCACCACCTCCATTAACATCTTAGCAACCACCTCATGGCAACGTCCCATTCTTTCAGCAGTCTCTGGTTAACCCATAGTAGGCCACCTCATCGTAACCACCTCATCAAAAGGTGACACAACACACCACTATCCCATCTCAAAAACCACAACTTATTACAATTCCTTTGCAACCTTCAAATCAAGTAACATAGATTACTTCATAACCTAAGTAGCAAACTCCACAACAACCGTAGGGTGTTCTAGTATTGGCCCCTCAGTAAAAGAAAATCCCCACACATCAACCAATTCCATATCATTAGTTGCCTCCTCACAAACCATAAGTCCCTCAACAACATCAAATTCCATCTTTTCCTTTCTATCAACAATTGCCACATTACCAATAACCACCTCAGCACACCCAAGTCCCAACACAAATGCAAAGAAATCCTAGTACTCAATACCTTTACCATCCATCAAGCACATATACTACCTTTGCTACCCCATCCAATCCTAATCCTAATCTTACTTATCAGAACCCCAAAAAATCCCAACCACAACCATCTTACGTAAATCCCCAACACTCACAATTGAATCCTTACTATCAGTCATCCAATCTACAACAACCTCCATATGCTACTCAACAACCAACTACTACTTACAACCATCAGTCTGATCCATATTACACCAAACAACAACCACCTTACTAGCAAGGTGCTTCCACCTCTTATCATCAAATGCCTCCATCATATCAGTAGGGTTCCTTTACCTCATACTACCAACCTTCATCAGCCTATCAACAACCATATTCCAATACACAATCCACATATTCCAATCACTATCAGCAAGTCCCTTCATATCAATCTCCACCATCATATGATCCAACCATCTCGACCCCATCCACTTTGTATCAACCGTATGCTCCATACAGTTAATCAAACCCAACCAATCCTCCCTCAACACCCGTTAACAAGAAATGGGAAGAGATAAAAGCCACATTGAAAGACTTGCAAGCAGGGACCTCCAAAAATTATTTCAAGTTTGAAGAGATTTTTCCCTATCCATTTGATGCCTCGATATCACTTGTTCCTTTTCCAAAGCATTTTGAAATGAAAAAATTCAACAAGTATAAAGGAACTAAAGACCCAAAGAACCACATTCAGGAATTCTACTCACATTGCCAAGAAGTCCTACATAATGACAATTATCTCCTATGGTTATTCCCTAGGAGTTTGATGGGGGTGGCTCTTGATTCATTTATGGATCTTCCAAAGGGATCAATCTCTTCCTTTGAAGATCCTTCAAAAAAAATTGTTGCACACTTCTCCTTCAATTTGGAGAAGCATATCGATACCCTAGATCTTCTAAAACAAAAAAAATGCAAGGGAGAGACCTTTGCAAGCTACCTACAAAGGTGGCATGCTTTGGCTAGTTGAATGAAATCTTAGCTCAGTGAGAAGGACATGGTCACCCTTTCTATGGAAAACTATCATGCAAATATGGAACATAATCTCAATCTTCATTATGTCACAACTTTTGTAGAGGTCATAGAAAAAGGTCCTATCATTGAGAGAGCACTCCTCACTAAGGGATAGATTAAAATTTATAATCTTGATAAGGATAAGTCATCTGGGGATAAATCCTCCTATTAAGAGAAAAATAAGAACATTTTCATTGATGGTATCACTGACACCAACCATGTTTAGGTAGCTAATACCTCCCAAAGGTCACAATATGTCCCTAATCAACCATCAATTTGTAATGTTATATCAATGCCACAAGGGGCACCTCGCCCTCCTCAACAACCCATTTGAAAAAATTAGGGAAATAATAAATGCACTTTCATTCCATTGGGAGAATCTTTAAGTGTCATCTTTAATAGACTCCTTCAAGTAAGCTATCCAAGCACATATCCTATGACCAAACCTTTTGATGAATCTAAACCAAAACCTACTTGGTATACAGAAAATGAGTATTGTGATTTTCATGAAATTAAAGGGCATTCCACAAACAAGTGTCAAGGACTAAAAATGGACATCCAAGATCTTATAGATCATGGTGATATGCAAGTGGATGCAAACCAGGCAACATCTTCCAACACTCAACTCCAGATATACCAAAATTCCTTTCTAAAACACAATCAAGGTGCCAATACGTTCAATGCTTATCCCAGGTCAAACAATAACAATAATTGAAATAAAAACATAAAAAATGTCAGTTATAAAAATGTACACTATAACTATGAAGGTATAGTTATGTGCGTTAGTTAGATCCTTGCGTGTCGATGATACGTGTCAAATGAAAAGACCCACAATGTGTTGTGACAACGCGTCGCACCCACATCACCATCCCTAGAGCCTCCATGTCAACCCAGCTAGCTCGTGTAAGCTCTTAGTACAATATTCTTGATGACCTTGGAAAGAGGCCAACTCAAATTTCCATCTTGTATCTGCTTAAGTCTTCTCCTGTCTGTTAAGAAATCCTCACTAAAGCTTTCCAGGATACTCATGTCCCTAACGATATAGATCCTACCCAATTTCAAGCCTTGGTAGGACACTTGTCATCCACTTATCAGCTAGGCTTCAATAAAAATGATCTTCCATGCATCAATTTGAACCATAACTGTCCCCTCCACATTGAGGTCCTCATAGCCCAACATAAAGTAAAAAGGGTCCTAGTAGATAATGGCCCTGCCCTTAATCTTTGTACATTGAAGTTCATAAAACAGGTAGGCTATACCCATGTTGACTTCAACAACTAGGTTATCGCCATCAAAGCTTACTAGGTTATCACCATCAAAGCTTACGAAAATGCAGAACAAGACTCCAAAGGAAGTATTTGTCTTCCAATTCAGGGTGGCCCTATGGTACAATATACCATGTACCATGTCCTTGATCTCGAACTTCCATATAATCTCCTTCTTGGCTTCGCATGGATATATTCCATGCAGGCCGTCTCGTCCACCTACCATCAATTTCTAAAGTTCGCATTTAATGGAATGGAAGTAACTATACATTCTGATCTGCAACCCTTTGAATATTGTCATGCATTAGAAGCTTCCTTTCCTCACTCTCACTATTGTCTAGGAGTGGAAGTGGGGCACCTCAGGCATCATCCTCCCATCCATCTTCTAACCCATTGAATCCACTACATCATCCATCTTCCACATCTCACTCCATAATCACCAAGGTCCAAATAATAGAAAAATGTTGTGGTCAGTACAAAATATACATGGCTTTAAATGTGGCAACCATGCCACCATCTCCTCGTACTTATGGCCATCCCTCATAGTCCACACAAAAAGAAGAAGAGAAGACAATCACTCTTATTTCTAAGAACATGGGGTCTAGCACTTTTTGATCTCCTGGGACTTGACAAGATTAACTAGTAGATGATATCAGTTAATGGATACACCGAGAAGAGCCTAAACTTTCTCCCCCTCTTAAGGAATATTTCCAGGAGACTTATCCTTGTGCCTCTAAGCTAGCTAAAAAGTATAATTATCAAGGGGGAGGCCTCAGTATAGAATAAAAAGGAAGATGATAACCCGTTGATACTCCCATGCAGCCGAAACATTTTGGTTTAGGCTATGACATGAAGCAAAAGGGTCATGTACCATCAACTAGTACTTCCAATAACGTTAGTGTGGATAATGGTCTCCTTGACAACATACTCAAGAAAGAGTCCATCATACTCATATACGATGATGTAGATCTCTCATCCATGTTCGACTGCCTATCTGTCTTTTCCATTAGCCTTTCCCTTCACCATCTTGAACTTATTGACTGGGACCTACGAGCTAGTGCACCTATCGATACCTTTCCATCAGTGGATACCTATGTGCATCTCATGGGATTGGGGGAGGATGAACACCCTAACTACAAAATTAAGAAGAAACAAAACAAAAAAGGGTCATCTAGTGAAAACCTCTTTGAGGAAGTTTCTAACTCAATAGAAGTCAAAATAAAGGGTGTATCCGATAGTGAAAACCTCAACAAGGTGTTGAAGGATGGGAATCTTCATTTCCCCCTTGTGGGAACTCAATTGTCTAAATGATCTTCTACTATGATCGAAGAAAATCAAGAAGTAAACCTGGGAACAAAGGAAGATCCTGAGATCACATATGTAGCCAAATCCTTGTCAAAGGAAGATCATTCTATCATTGTTAATCTTCTAAAAGAGGGAATCATCAATTTTGCATGGACTTATTCAGATATGCAAGGAGTAGATCTTGGATTAGTGGTACACCATTTGGATGTGCATCCAGATGCCAAGCCTATCAAATAGAAACTAAGAAATATGCATCCTTAGATGGATTTGCTTGTCAAGAAAGAGTTGGAGAAGCTATTAGAAGTTGGGTTCATAATACCTATTCACTATTTTGACTGGATATCCAACATAGTGCATTTGGCCAAGCCAAATGGAAACATAAAAATTTGTAGAGACTTTCGGGATCTCAATAAATCTTGTGCTAAGGATGACTTCCCTCTTCCAAATATTGACATGTTGGTCGACCTAACAATAGGAAATGAGATGTTTACCCTTATGGATGGTTTCTCTAGCTATAACTAGACTAGGATTGCACCAGAAGATCAACATAAAATAACCTTTACCACCCTTTGGGGCACCTTTTGCTACAATGTCATGCCCTTTGGACTAAAAAATGCAGGGGAAACATATCAGCGTTCCATGACTATTATCTTCCATGACCTCATTCATATCATAATGTAAGATTATGTTGATGACTTATTGGGAAATTCTAGAACAAGAGAAGAGCATACCATGATCTTGAAGAAGATCTTCAAGCAGTTAGAGAATTACAAACTGCATCTAAATCCCAAGTGTGTGTTTGGGGTTACATCAGGAAAGCTATTGGGCTTCATAGTCTCTAGAAGGGGTATAGAGGTAGATCCAACAAAGGTCAAAGCAATAATGGAAATGACCCTACTGCACAATCTCAATGAGTTAAGAAGTCTTCAAGGGAAGTTACAGTCCATTAGGTAGTTTATAGCTCAATTAGCTAACAAGCGTTAATCATTCACACATCTCTTGCGTAAAGATGCCACATTTAAGTGGGATCTAGAATGTCAGCAAGGCTTTGTAAAACTAAAGGAGTACTTGGCTCATCCACCCATTCTCATGCCTCCCATCCCAGGTAAACCACTACTATTATACATCTCAGCTACATCAGTTGCATTCGGGGAATTATTAGCTCAGCATGATGAGTCCTCTAAAGAGTGTGCAATCTATTACATCAGTCAAACATTGGTGGTTTATGAACTCAACTACTCTCCCATGGAAAAGGCTTGTCTAGTTGTAGTCTTCAGTTCCAAAAACTTCTCCATTATACGCTCAGTCATCCTGTCAAGTTGATATTCAAAGTTGATCCACTCAAGTATTTGTTATCCAAAACTTCTTTAACTATTTGTATGGCCAAGTGGGTCATGCTACTGAGTGACTTCGACATAGAGTATGTGGATTGTAAGGTGATCAAGTGACAAGTAATAGAAAATCATTTGGCAGATGCTCCTTTGGTGGATGCATATCCTTTGGTAGCTAAATTTCTTGATGAATAAGTCCTCATAGTTGTAGAAGAAGATACATGGACACTCTATTTTGATGAGTCATACACACATAATCGAGCTAGTGCAGGTGTCTTATTCATCACCCCACAAGGTGCTACATTCCAAACTCATTCAAGTTATCATTTCCATGCACAAACAATATTACAGAGTATGAAGCTCTTATCACTGGTCTTAGGACTATCATTCAATGGAAGATCACCCATTTGCGAGTCTTCGACGATTCTCAATTGATTATCAAACAAGTCAATCATGAGATTCAAACAAAGGATGACAAGTTGTTACCCTACAAATGCATGGTAGATGACTTTAAGAAATAATTCACTTATATATAGTTTGAATAGATCCCCAGAGTTCTGAACAAGGTAGCAGATGTGATGGCTACAATCGGTTCCCTCATTAATATGCCTAAATATTGAATGGACAATGAGTTCTTTATATTGAAAAAATTTTAATCCTGGCATATGATATCCCTGAGAGTGAGATAGTGTGTGACATAATAGGTCCTGAATCACATTGGTATCATGACATTTACACCTATCTCCATGATAACATCCTCCCATCTGACCTTACATGAAATCAACAAAAAATCATTCATCCATCGCGCTTCCCACTACACCACCATTGGAGATACACTTATCATCATGGGTATGATGACACTCTCCTTAGTTGTCTGAACGAATCAAAATCCCACTGTTCGTTAACTAAGGTACATTTAGGTGTCTATGGGGACCATTATAATGGCATGGCCTTGGCCAAAATGATTCTCATAGCTGGATGTTATTGGCCTACAATGGAACATGACGCTTGAAAATTCATAAAGAAATGCTTACCCTATTAGCAACTTGTCAATTTGATACATGCTCATGCTCAATATTTGCAATCTATCATAGCACCATGGCCCTTTTCTTAGTGGGGTTTTGACTTGATCGACAAGACCTACCTTCCATCTTTTGATGACCATACTTTCATCATTACCGCCAGTGAATACTTCACCAAGTGGGTGGAAGCAATTCTACTCTCCCAAATTATGGGTATTCATATCTTCAAATTCATCCTTTTCCATATTCTCTGTAGATATTGAATCCCTTCAACCATTATCACTGGAAATGGAAAACCATTCAAAAACTAGTTCATGAAACACATGTGTGAAACTTATCATATCCAACATCATTGGTCCGTGCCCTATTACCCACAAGGTAATGGTCAGGCAAAGGAAATTAAAAAAAACTTATCAAAATCCTTAAAAAGGTGGTCAATAGTACTAGTTGAGATTGGCACCTCCACCTCTATTCCACCCTTTGGGTTTACCACATTTCCATTCACACTCCCACTAGTGCCACTCCATATTCTCTCGTTTATGGTGTCAATGCCATCTTGCCGATCAAAGTCTAGATCCCCTAAATTCATATATATCTAAAGAATATAATCAGTGATGAAGACACCCAGGTTGCATGACTCAGTCAATTGGAACTCCTAGATGAAAAGCATATCAGATCCTACAATCACCTACAAGAATACCAACATTGTCTTAAGAGAAGCTACAACAACAAAGTTCGCCCACTTCAATTTAATGTTGGTGATCTAGTAGTCAAGGAGAATCAACATATGCAGCAAGATCAAGACAAGAAAAGAAATTTTGAGGCTAATTGGTTGGATCCTTATGATGTCACAACTAAATATGGTTTTGGGAAATATAGACTTGCTACACTTGAAGGGGAGCCACTAGAGGAGCCTATCAATATCATGCTCCTGAAGAAGTTTTACACCTAAGTCAATTGGTTTATCCTATCCTAAAAAATACCAAAAAAAGTATAAAGTTGTCAAAAATACAAAAAAATTAAAAAAGTCAAAGAGTCCAAAAAAAGTAAAGAGAAATAATCCATCCTATGGTGAAAACCACCCTTGGTGGTGCCTTGGATAAATATGTTTGGTGAAAAATTGGCAACATGCACCGTTCGTAGAGGGCTTAATCATTATCTATGTTGTGTCCTAGTTTCTTTATGCTTCCATCCATCCTATCCTCACATCCCATCCTAGCATCCTAACGATCCAGTCCTTTCATCCATGTCTGCTTATCCACCTCTTGTTATTTTTTCATTGAGCATTGGGCTATTTTCATCGGCTATCTGCAATCATAAGCTTTTATGCCAATATGATCTTTTGTCGCTTGTTTGTCTCATCCATTGTGCTCCCACCATCACTTAGGGTCCTTTATCGTGTCGGCCCTCATTAGGTCTCATCCTGTCATGTCATTAATAATGAATCTTACTACATACACCTTAATTTAAACTAAACAGATGATAGAATCTCTCTGCCCAAAAAATATCCTTATTAGTTACTAGTATTTGAAATAGTATGGTCTGCAAACTGATTTGAATCTCCCCCCGAGGCTTTTGTCCATCTTTTCATGTCAGTGCTGCATCATTCATCTATTTGGTCCCAATTTTTTGTCACTGGTCTTTTTTCAAACTATGTTTCCCCTACGCTTTCACATAGGCAAGGTTGATCATTTAATCCACCATTGAGGATTTTTTTTGTCTTGTCTTTGTCCTCCATCATTGTCTCCATTGTCCTCTTTTCACTTTTATCCATGGTCTTTCCATCAAACTATGAGGGCTCTATTCTTTCATGTAGGAAAGGATAGTCTTTGATCAACCCCCAAGCCCCTAGGTCTTTAGGGTGTGTTGGTCTTGTGTCTTGTGTCTTGTGTCGTGTCATCAAGTATGTACCTTTCTTGTCAGTTCTTAACAAACAAGGTCCAATAGTATCATGAGGTTCAATCAATTTTTAATAACTGGAGTCTTGTCGATCACTTAGTTTAGTCACCATCTTTGGTCTTAACAGGATGCATCCTTCCTACATCAGACTACATCAATCCCATCCACCTTTCGATCCTATGGAAAAGGAAATTTGAAATTGATTGTTTTCTTGTGATGCTTTTGGAATTTTGTCCATTTGAGCTTCCTATCATACCTCTTCATGGTTTCTATGATTCATCATATCATGTTGTGCTTTGACTGGTAAACATAGGGGCATATCTGGATCTTTTGTCTATTTTAGTCTGCTTGGTTGTCCCATGTAGTACCCACCAAGATCCTTGTGGTCTTGTTTTATGTTGTGAGATCCTTTTTGTTTTTTGTTATCTCAATGCCTGGCTTGACCAAATTCATTGCGACTTTGGGGTGTTGGGATAACCTTCTTTTCTATTGTGTTTATTTTATTCATTAGACACTAATCTGCCTTGGTTCCTCATACCCTGGTGTATCCTGTCTTATGCTATAAAAAAAAACAATGCTCCAAAATTGGAAAAATTTAACATTAAAATTGTATTTCATTTCTCATCCCATTGCATTACATTTCCCCTCATCCATCCTTTCCCTCGCCTTCTTTTTCTTCTCAAGATTCCCATTGGTTTTGATAGGTGTAGTATCACACCCATCATCCCTCATTTTGATATGTTACAAGGAAAGTACTTAATAAGAGAGCATGATATTCCCATAAAGGAGGCCTATTAATGGCTTCCATTACTATGCAAACCTTTATTTACACTCATTCCCATGCTAATTCAATTCAGATATGCGTCTTTGGAAGGAATTTAATCACACCCATCATTCATGTAGGTTGCACTCCTTATTACACTAATAGTACCAAGGTCATCTCTGCTATCAAATCCCTGGTCTATGACATGCAAAATGAGCAAAGCAAATGATATTGCTACATAACTATAAGGAAAATCATAGTCATCATAGAAACCGAAGAATCCAATTGTTTATTAATCTTGATCGATGTCATATTAAACATAGAGAGTACAATTTCATCCTAAATGACATCAATGTCATCTTATCTTGCATCTTAGGTTCACCCGTTTTATTTCATCTAAAGTTGTATTTTGTCATTCTCATGTTCATTTCAATTTCTTTAGATTGATCTTAATTGGTTATTCTAAGCATCTTAGGTTCATTTCATGTCATTTCATCTCATATGCATTTATCATATCATGTTCATTTTAACTAGCTTAGATTGATCTTAATTGGTTAGCCTAAGCATCTTAACTTCATTGCATTATCTTTCTTAGGTTGTTTAGAGTTCTTATTCTAAACATATTAATCCATTTCATTGCATACATTTCATTATATCACATCCATTTCTCTCATTCATTACGTTACAACATACACATACATCACATCATTTATTTAGTCCATCACATTGAATTTTCATAACATACATCAAATCATAATAATATTCCTGGAAAAATTTCTCATAGAATTAATAGCAAATTGATTATATAGTGTATAACACAAATATCCATCACATTGTTGAATCAATCACAAGGATTTCTAAACATATCCATTGCAAGTATAAGTTTTTTGTCTCCACGCATACATTGCCACCTACATCACAAAGAATTAGTCTCATGATCATATTATATAACATCATAAATTATCCATCACATCCTGCATCACTAAGTGTTAGGCATAATGCATTTCATCCATATCATCTGCATAGACATACACACAATATCATCATAGATGCATGCACATACCATAATCATTTGCATAACCCATAATAAATCACACACATACACATACACATAAATAAACCTCCATCACATAATAACACATAGTATTAATAATGTCCATCAGATATCATATAAATGTCCAAATATCATAAACCATAACGAATTCCATCACAAATTCCATAATAAATCCATCATAATAACATAAATACATATCCATCATGTCCATCCATAATCATCAAATAAAATACATGTAGAAAGCTTTGATCAAATATAGAGACAACATCAATGAAGGAAATGAACCATTTCTCATCTGTGGTATGGAATTTGTAGCCCCTATCCCTATCCACTACCTATCCACTCTGCATCTGTAAAAAAAAATTAGGATCTTATCACTCTTGTCCTCTCTACCCTGTGTTGGCTCCATCTGATCTGTAAGGGGAGTCTAGCACTAGTCCTCTGCATGGGGGAGTCTCTTGGTAACTATTGTACCCTCATGTGTATGTCCCTCTTGACAATGATGGTCCTGGTATCTATGGTACTGTTGGGACATATGGAGGTATGTGACATTCAGGATTTGGAACCTCTTTGAAGTAAGCCCCCATGTAGTAGCCATACTCACTCATATACCATCCCTCTCTGATTCTTGTGCCCTCACCATGTCCCACTCTACCATATACATGTCTCGTAATCAAGCTAGGTACCTCCTGTCCTAATCCCATGCATCTTGTGCCATCCTCAGCTGGTTTATTTGTTCCTACATCCATGACATTTCCTACACCATTGCATCCCTCTCACTCTCCAGGGTTTGTACCTGTGTCTTTGCAGCTTCTACCCTCTCCAATAGCCCCACTACATCTACCATGACAACCTCTACACAATTTTTCCTATGACAAAGCTCATCCTCCTCCCTCCTCAGTTCATCCCTCTCCCTCATGATCTCCTCTAGCCCCCTTTTCATCTCAAATATCTACCTCCAGAGGTCATCTCTCTTTGTATGCACCTGTCGTACATTTTGTGATGCCTCCTTTGCAAGGGTTGAATAGTCCCTATCCCGCTCTCTTTGCAACCTATCTACCTCCTTGCAATCTATCCCTATCTACCTCAAAATCCTTGAATCTGTGCTTTGCAATCCCTAGTCTCACTCGTGCTCATCTCAGTAATACTACAAGATCCTCAAGTGGTGGATTATATATGGTACAATCACCAGTGGATGTACCTCTAGGGCATCCTCCTCCATCGCCTCCCCCTCCCCTCTAACCCGTTGGTCTCCTCTCATGCCATCCAACTCAACCTTTCTGTCTCCAACCCTCCTCTATCGGTCTCCTCTCCTCCTGACTCTCCTCTATCCAGCCAATCTCTGCTCACCTTCTTAGTCATATCCTAGTACCCCTATAATTGGGTGCAATTTCATCATCTACCTTGTCCTATGCTCTGTCTACCATGTTAAGCACTACACTGTTGTCCCTGCATCTACCACCCCTCCTCTGTCAGGATACGACACTAGCTATAAGTCCTCCCACATCTTCCTCACAAAGTCTACCATGATCTAATGACCTCATAGATGCTCTTGGCTAATCCAACAAAATCTCTAAGGCACTGTGGGGTGTCCTATTGTACACCAAACTAACTCATGACCCTATCTGGTCTTTGGAGCTCAATAATGAGTGGGTCTCACTCGATCAAGTAGCACACTATAAAGAAGTAGCCCCTATGCCTCCTCTCATCCTCTCTCCATCAAAAAAATTGTCACCATTGATAGGGTCCCCATATGATCTTATCCTCCCTTAGATCATCGAATCTCCTCCTCCATGCCTCCAGGTCACTCACGTTTAGGTAGTGCAACCGCTAGCCGTACTCTATCCCATACCAGTATGCCACTAGTAGTGTCTCATCCTAGGTCCCTACTATTAGAATCCTTGGCCTCGTGATTCTCATATGCTCCCAAGCCCACACTTGGGGTAGTGTCACATGTGTGATACTAAGAGATCTCCTATAGCACACTACATGCATGTCTCGATATAGTTGGGCTAACATGCATGCTCTCCATGAAAATTCTCCCTCCCGCTGCTCCACAATATGTTGAACAACCTCAATGATCTTGAGGTTACAAAATTGTCTGCTCCTGTCTAGTAGTAGAATCCAACTGATCAACCCACAGAGGTACAATAGTAGTTTCGGTACATCCAATCCTAGGAAAGCATCCAAATCCAACTCCTTCCCCTAGATCGGAAGGTCAGATCATCTGAAAATCACCCATAGGCTCCTATATAGATCTTGACCTTGGCTCAGTTCCCAGCTAACCAACTACCCTTCGATGGGAAGCTAAAGAATCCTTCACACATCCTCCAATGTCACTGTCACCTCCCCTATCAGGAGATGGAAGGTCAATGTCTCTAAGCTCCATGTCTCCATTAATGCTACTACGAGTGCCTATTGCGCTCTAATGTTGGGATATCCCAACATATGCAATAGCCTCACATGTGCTTGTGTCACGTGATCATGGGAAGTCATCAACTTGATTCTCACCTCAAAAACCACTGAGTGTCTCTCACGCGTCCTTAGCATATTGAAGTTCTGCATCCATACAAAACATTCTGTCAGTATTTCCTAATTCATTTTATTTTTCCCTCATTTTTCCCCTGCCTCAGTTTCTGGAAAATTCACCCCTTTTCTAGTACCCTCACAAATTCACCTATTTTTATGGAAAATTTTCCCCTTTTCTGTCCCCCTCACGAATTCACTTTTTTTACCTGTGAATTCACCCCTTCCCCAATCTAGTCCTGAATTTTCTTGTTTTACTAGCAAATTCGCCCCTTTCTTTTTCCTAACATGCATTCACCACTTTCCTTGATGAATTCTCCTTTTCCCTTTGAGGGGCGATTCCACAATAACCCCTGTGTTCTTTTCCCTCTAAATGGGTGAATTTTCTTCCCTTTTGGGAGAACTTGCATTCACCCTTCTTCATTTTAGGTGATTTAAAAATCGTTTGTCTCCTGGCTCATTTGCCTCTACATCAAGCAAAAACTCCTCTTCTTGGGGAGAGGTGATTTCACAATCGCCCCTCCCTAGTGCATTCGCCCCTTTGAATCACACATTTTCCCTTTTCCTGAGTCACCCTTTTGGATGGGTGAACTTTCTTAGTAGATGGATTAATTCACCCTTCTGTCGTGAGTTCATGCCTAAGGTCTACCCAAAATCCCCAAATTAAAATGCTTAAAATAATTAAATCCAATTACATGGTAGGGTTTTGGATCTTACCTAGTTTGATGTTGCTGAGTAATAATAAAACTGTCGCACCTTCTCACCTCAGTGGATGAGCTCGTCATCTACGAATCCCTCATCCTCACTCAACCCATCAACCATCCTCTTCACTCTCTCTTTCTCTCTCTCTTGCTTAGTTAGCTGCCAAGTGTGCAAATGGTAAATAGTAATTTTCAAATTTACTATTTATAATTTTTGACTTTTACACCTATTTAACCTTTTAAACTTTGGGTAATTTTTACCCCTTATTTAACCTCTTATTAATTCATTTCATCCCTTTCCTTTCGCAAGCCACCATTCACACCTCATTCGTCCATTTTCCTCTATTCAAAAGGAATTTTTCATAGTTTTTTGTGCTCTATCTTGTGGTACCCTTCATTTATCCATATCAAGAAGTCGGTTGGGGCCCCTTTTTCTTCCCCATTGACCCTCTCGAGGGGGCATACCCTATCATTTTCCTTTGTTCCTCCATCATGTCCATTTCCTTGCGACACTAGGGAATTCTCCTTCATATCTTTATGACTAGAAAACCTACACAACTTCTCCCACACTGGGGCATTGTCTAACAGTCCTTTCCTCTATCGAGTCATCTTTATTTTATTTTTCTTCGAAACACTATTATTCTAACAGTATTCAAAATTATTCCTCTATCTCATACCCTTCATCTATGTTAATTAAATAATTTATTATTTAATTAATATTCCTCTTCTTCTAATGTTCCTATGGTGTTTAATTAAATAATTAAATAATTTGTCCCTTATCCCCTTTCCTCTCTAAAATAAATAAATATTCTAATTTATTTAATTTAGTCATTTTCCCTTTATGAATTTAAATCGGTTTTTAAATTCATTATTTCTCTCTCCTTGTCTCATCCTCCATAACTCTCTCTAATCTAGAATAAATGAATTAATCTATGATTAGGATGTGCACTCCCCTAATCATGATTAGGGTCACATCCTCCATAATTCCCCACTTGTCCCCAATTCTTCATTAACTGACTTAATCCTCTGTTTGAGAAACTAGATAATCACTTGATTCGGTCACCCTAATCACCATGCCATTTCTGGCACAGGTCTTAATTTAACTTTATTTATTGCTTTCTCCTTTTAGAGAAGGAAACCCCTCCCCATGTGAATTTTAAATTCACATTTATTCCCCCTAGGCCTTCCAAGGAATTTTTAATTCCTTTCCTCACCCCCTTGTGGATATTTGAGGAATTTTTAATTCCTCACATATCCCATCACCCACATAGGGACAAGGACCACCTTTATGAGGAGATCTTGTCCAAATCCCTTGGTATTATGTAGTACCTCCACCTCATCTCCCCTTGACACCTCACCTGCCACATGTCAAGATGTGAGGGCTGATGAGTTTTCAACTCACCCTAGCCCTTGATCTTGTCCACTGTGCCTCCATCTTGACCCTCTACTGTTTAGAGGTAATTCCCCTAAAAATGGAGGAATTTTCCCTCATTTCCATCACACACATTTGTAATAAAACTAGAGCACTCTTCCAAGCACTCTAACAACCATCCACCATTGTTGCATCTTTGAGCCCATACTTTGCATCCATCCAAATACCCACTTGCATCATTGCATTATCCATCTCATCCTCATCATTTTACATTAGGTTTTATACTATTTTGCTAAGAAGGAGAACACAAAATTGACATCAAAGGGCCAACCAAAGGAGACAACTCAAATAAGGTAAAACTTGTTATTTCTTGTTCATTTTTTTTGGGTTAAACTAGGCTAATATTGAGGTGATTGTTTATGTTCTTTCCTTTGCATATCTTTAGTTGTTTTGCATTTTTAGAAATAGAAACACTTGCACACATACTTAATAATATTTTACACACAAAGAAGAAACTAAGACACAAACTAAAATGTGTGAGATACATCATATGCTTTGTACTTCTCACTTACTACTTTTAAAATAACAAGAGATCTTGTGGAACAGAAAGAAAATGGATGCTAGTTGTTGGCTAGTTTAGAGGTCAAGCACTGTTAAATGGGTAGCCTTAAGAATTCTCCTTTTGATCATGCTTATGTAGCATAGATTTTTTTGAGTTGATATAGCTATGTTCAAATACTATAAATGGTGAACTTACACGTCTTTTTAACGTACAAGTTTTTCTATCACATAAATTTTAAAATATTTCATAATATTGATGGTTAAGTTTATTCTATTTTTTAAAATCTTTTTGATATTAAAGGCATTGGAAGGGTTCCTTAATCCAATAATTTAAGAGAAAAAAAGTGGAATAGAGGCCAACCAGGCCTAACTAATAAAAATAAACAAAAGGAGGCACATAGACCTTATATTAACATAACACACAAAGTAGTGGAAAGGACCCAACATGTAGGCCATAAAAATTCCAAAAAAACTAACAAAATAGAAGCTAACACAATTAATTTTTAGAGGAAATAATGAGCTCCCAATTTGTTTTTAGAATGCCAATAGCAATCTTTGAGTCCTTCCTCTTCTCATTGTTAGTCTCCAGTGTGTCTGAGTCATTTCCTCTTAATTTTTCTTATCTTGGATTTACTAGACACATTACCAAAAATTGCATGTTGCATGATCCCATCCATGATAATCGTTATATTTCCAACAACTTCCTCTAGGGCATTGATCCTATTTCTTATTTTCTCACCATCTCCTTCAATCTTAGCATTTAGGGAGAAACTATGTCTTTCCTTCAATTTATCTTACATACCTTGCTTGGGATCATTGTGGATTCCTTCTTTTTTAATTTCCTCTAACTCTTCTTTAAGGTTTTCCTTACAAACTTCCTACTTCCACTCAAGCCCTTTGAAATCCTCTTCATTCTTTTCAGCAAATATTTCCTCTTCATGACTATTTTCCTTCCCCTCTTCATTCTTTTCTAAATGTTAATAATCATAAAGATATATGATTATTATATAGATATGTTTTTGAAAAGGAAAAAACAGGTTTTACAGGGACTTGAAACTGCAGAGTTTAAACAACTAAAGATAACAAAAAAAGTTCAAACAAACAAACGGCTGTCCCAAAAAAGAAACGACAGCACCAAGAGACAACAGGGCCCAAAAAAGGACCGCCCAAAAAAACCAGCAACAAACACCACCACGCTACTCCAAGGTGTTCAGTAACTCCTCAGCCTCCTTTTCAACATCCTGCATGTCCTGTAACCCCTGCTTGAGAATTTGAGCTGTATGTGATGAAGTCGGGGTCTTTCTCTTAATGTTAGCCCAGGTACGAGTCGAAATCCCTTCACCAGCTGATCTGTTGCCTCCCCTGTTTGCATCCAAATCCTTTTTCAAGCTTTTCCACCATTGCATTGATGATAATGGTGTTATGCCTAGCGATTTTGTGATTGTTCGCAACAGTGGCCCTAATGTTTTGGCCAATCTTGGACATGCTACACTCGATACTTGTCAATCTATCCTCCTGAGATTGATGTATTTTCCTCAGTAAGGGAGTTTCCTGTCCTTCATTATCTCTATGATTCCAACTAATCTTCTGCTCCAAGTCCGTGACCCTATTGCTGAGATCAGTAAAACGACCTTTCAAATCACAGACTTCTTTCTAGGTCCACTTGAGAACAATGAAAAGGCCATTCATACTTTTTTCCGCTATACTCACCATGTCCTCAGGCTTGAGCTTATTCAGGGCCGAATTAATTTCATCCTGAATAGGGGACTCATAATGATCATTCCCCAATCTTCTAGATGCAGGGGCACTAGGGGCCAATTCCTTACTGACCACAAGTTTATCAGAGAGGATTTCCCTAATTCCAGAATACGAAACAAGTTTCGTAACAGGGGCACCTTTAAAGCCAGGGGACAAGCCCGGAGTAGGGCATCCAGGAGATGGCTGGGGATTAAGACAAGGTGGTGAAGCAAAACCCGGACTAGGGCACTCGTGCAGAGGCTGCAATTTAGGACAAGACAGTGGGGTAGAATCCTTAAGGGTTTTCCGACAAGATAGGGACTGGGGAGCAATGGTTTCATGACCAATAAGAACACAAGCAGGGGGGGCCCAGGGTTCGATCTCCCTACTACTTTTTGTCTCCTCATCATCCAAATCTTCAATTTCAACAGTTTTAGGCAAAGCAGGTAAGTTTTGAAAATGCTCAAAAATGAGCCTAACAAGACCAGGGTGAATAATAGCATTCCTCTTGGGGTTTCTTTCCACATCATCAAGGCAATTCTTCAAAGAAGAAAATAAGTAAAAAGGCAGAGATATACGAACCTTGTGACGGAAAAGGTTCAGTATGGCAAAGTGGTAACCATAAACTCTGGTGAAGCGCCCGTCAACCGTGATATATTCCATAATGACTCTTAAAACTTTCCTCCATATAGATTTGATGGACTCAACATCAAAGTAGCTATTGGAAACCTTAACCATCTTCGCTTTCTCCTTATCTTTTTTGGGAAATTTAATGACCGCTTCATCAGAGAATCGCCGGTCCTATAGAATTTAACACCCTCAGTCGAAAGACCTGTTATCTCACCAATTAAGTCCTCACTCAGCTTAACATTCCTACCAAACAGCACAATCTCACCATTTTTCCAATTTTTAACAAAATAGTCCAGCATCCCCTCGTCCGTACCATGGAGCTTTTCCAGATACGGGATTAAACCTCCCTTTTCAATTCTTTCCCATGCTTTAGCGTTCTTTATGTGCTCCTGGAAACTGCTCGGCTCCACACATTTTCTTTCTCCGCCCATATTCAAAACTCTGTAAAACAACACTCTACAGTTGCTCTGGGTCCCGTTTAGGTATTTTTTGTCAAACACCCAGAAAGCGTGTCGAAGACTCTTCTTGAAAAAGAAAATGATGTCGGTCCCATCAAATCTAATGAAATCAATGTACCTGATCTTTATCCGTTTCATCATGACTAAGACTGCCTTCTCTTCCATGCACTGAATCATAATAAATTAGCACTTTCACTTCAGGATGGAGGTTATCATTCTTCCTCCACGTGTTTTCCCCACCCTTCTTAACCCCTTCATTGGTGAAGAAATCCGCCACCTTATTGGCTTCTCTATAGGCATGGGATACTTTCACTTTATCAAATTTACTTAATAAAGTTTTCATATCTTCGATCCATTTTTTGATGGTCCACGAGGGGGGGTAAGCCCAAGAATGCAATTTATTATATTTAATGAATCACCCTCCAACCAAAGATATTTCGTGTTGATCTTGAGGGCTAAGCTGACCGCATGAAAAGCCCCAACAGCTTCCGCAACATGATTAGTTTGAGTTCCAATGTCCACAACAAAAGCTGCAATAAAAGCCCCCGAGTTGTCCCTTAAAACACACCCACTACCAGCTTTCCCAGGATTACCTTTAGCCGCACCATCAAAATTAAGGATATGTTAATTATATTAATTATTCTTTTTTATTTTATTTAATTTTATTAAATTGTTTATTGAATTTTATATATTAGTATATATTTTTTAATTATGTAAAAGATGTTGAGAAGTATCATTATAGAGAGACACATTTTTATTATATTTTTATTTACCATAATAATAATAATAATAGGTTGACATTAATTAACATTATCAATAAACACTCAAATAATCTAAATAATAGAGTTTTAAAATTTAGTTGTCCAAATATAAAAATATATAGACCTTAACCCTAACTGAAATAAAATATTAAAAATCTTATTCTATTATCTATTTTTTTAATTAATTAAAAATATTCAATTATCTTTATTGTAAACAAAATATTATTTTAATATTTTAATATGTAATTACCTATTGTTTTAAATCTTAAAATAAGTTTAAAATTTTCAAAAAAGAAAATGAAATTTTATCCTTATTTTACATACTAAAAATCCTCTTTTCTTATAGATAGTATTCTTTTATAACTCTCATTTTTTTATGTTTTTTTTGGTAAATAATAGCTAGGGTTACACCACTGTATTGATATTAAAAAATGATATATTACATATTCTCGCCTCACATTGACCATATGTCCTTTTGATAGATAGATTTCTATTCAACCAACCCATCTGACCACTATATAACTAGACCTTACATATTATAGCTTGAAGAAAACAAGAGACATTACATTTCTATTTTATTCCCTACCTTTGTAATATAAAATTGACAATTTTGCCATTCATGATGTTTTCTTTTTCAATTTTATATACACTATCAAAGCCCATATTGTAATTGAGAAATGTCCCTTGACATGATAACTTACTGGGAAATTTTTATTTTAATTTAATTTGTTTATATTATTTTTATGTAGTGAAAAATATAAAGTTAATACATTTGTTTCTATTTGCCCGGCTCAATTATGGCTAATGAATTCGAGCATCTTAATATTTCTTGTGGGATTATGGTGGTCACCATTTTATTTCGCCATTTCCTGCTTTGCTTCATTCCGCCTCCTCTTAGGTGCATTTGGTCTCTCTGGTTTTGGGGTGTAAATGGACAATGTCTTTCAGGTTTTGGTTCCACCCCGTGTTCACAAGGTTCGTATGGAAGTTTCTGGTATTGAAGATAGACTGCAAATGGCATTTATTTTTTAATGCAAACAGGTATTCGATGCTTTACATATTGTTCTTGGTTACGATTGGCTTGATATGCACACTTCGATTTTACCATATGAATTAGCGTTTTATTTCAAACCTGATGGACATCTTGAGTGATGTGGAGATGGTAAAGTTTTTAGCTGGCACATATCTCCTCCCACATGTATGCCCAATCTCTTCTCTTCAACCTGCTTTAGAGAGGTATGATATCTTGCAGGGATCTTGTCTAGTTGGGAGAGTCATCAGTAGGCAGCATCTCCTCACTGATTACAGACTTTCTAAACTACTCTCTTCCATGGCTTATGGTTTATTAAATGACTGAACTAGTCAGTTTAAAGACCGCATTAGACTCCTTTCTCAACAATATGGAAGATCGGTCAGTGATCCGATTTACATGTTATTTAAGGCAATTCACCTTCTCATTCAACATGCTATAATTCAACCACATGAAGAGCCTTTCTTCCCTCTGCCATCTGAAATAGCTTCATCAAAAGGAAGCACGACATGATGGCTTCTCCCTTATCTCTTGATTTTCTGACTATTCTGATGCCCTTCTTTTTTGTTCTCAGGATTAGAAGAATTTTGGTATTTTGCCATATCTTGCAGGTCTTTGGACGGAAGGTTAAAATGCAAAGCTTTGTGGGTCCTAATTGTTCCCTCTCACCTATCTCATTCTTCTGGTTTCTTTCTGGTTCAAGCGATCGTTTTTGATGGTGCAGCGGCTGTTCTCATGCTTCTCCGACAAATTTGCTTTTATCTTCTCTTGTTTTTCATCTTGGCTGGAACTTTTGATCCTCCCGTGTTCAGGGTTGAGCATTTTTGTAGTTGTCATCTTTGTCTTGACATCTTTTGGCTTAAGACTTATTTTGTATTGCTTTGATTGGCAATCTACTTCTCCTTTTGGATCTCGGGGACGTGCAAAAATTTTGTTCTCTTCCACCTCCCTTCGTACTTTTTGTAATTCTCCTTATTTAATATAATTTTCGTGGCAATGCCACCTTTATCAAAAAAGAGTTAGCATACAATTTAATTTTTTTTTAGTTCTAATTAGTTTTTTATATTTTATTTAGATTTAGATTTACTAATTCCAAAAGTGACTTAGGCTATTTGTATAATTTGTTAAAATGAATCCAAGATTTTTAAATTTAAAGTTGAGGATGACTAAGTTCAATTAATAAGCCACTATTTGTCAACTAACTAAGCATGAAATATATTACTTGTCAACTTTGGAGTTATATTTAAGGGCTAGACTATTTGTAGTTTACTATATACTTTTAAACATATAACACCTATAGATAATTCAAAGTCATCTAGCATTAAATTAAAACATTCATTACACTACTAAATACTTGCATTAACACCTAGGGCATTATCTTCATGGATGTTGTCATCAATCCTTATTCCTAACTATTAGATTAGTCCTTGAGATATTTGAAAAAGGAGAGTAAAGCTAGCTTAGCAAACCCCTCAAAATCCTTCTTAAACACTACAAATCACATAATACAAGTCATAGCAATAGTCAAATCAAAAAATTAATATTAGTGTTTAGTAGAGATTGGATCCCAAGGCCTTGATTAGATCCACAATTGAGTAGATCACCTCTATAATTATAAAAGTGACCCAAGAAAATTTAATGCTAGTTGCAAGTTTAGTTGTCCTCTTGCAAACATAATTATTTTCAAGATACATAAGTAAATGAATTAAAAAATTAATATAATAATTGGTAAACAAATATAAATTCTTTTTTAATTAAAATATATAAGTAGATTGTAATATTAATAAGAAGATTTTTTTTTTTTATTCCTTCAATTAACAAATACTTATTTTTGAATAAACAAAAACACTTATTAGTATTCATTAGCACATTGCAATATTGAAAAGTATATAACCCCCATATTAACCATACTATGTGTTTTTGGATGTACTTGTCTTAGCACATTATTTTGAATGATTTGGTTCTCCCATTGATTTCATTTTATAGTTAGCCATTAGAAATATAACTAATAAAATACTCAAACATTTAGTATACCTTATATTTTTATCCTTAGCTCTTATGTTGAAATTTGTACCAATGTATCTGACCTCATTTATTTTTCAAATTATAAATTTGGCCCTCAAAATTTTAAATTAAAATTGAATCATTGGATAAAACTTATGCCCTTCCAAGGAGACATTATGTGTTGACCCATAGCAATTATTTTTTAGTGGTTATTATTCACCAATTGACAAATAGTTGAAATTTGGGAATCAAAACTTGGCTAATAGTTCAAGTTGTAAGGTGGCCTAAATTGCCACATTTTTACAATATTTTATTTTAGTATTATTTAAATTTCTATAGAATTTATTTTATTAAACTTTTTAACTCAATAATTTTTCACAATATTTGATACATGATTAGATCATATTCACCTAGATTTTATAAGTTATAGTAGAAATAGAAATTAATTAACAAATAATATATCATAAATATTACTTACTTTATTTCCATATCAAAAATATTTAGTTGCCACCATTGGATTTTCTCATGAATCTCAACACCAAGATATTCGGTTTTGATAAATGGGGAACCGGCGGGTTTCTTTGCTGCATCCCGAGGCCTGCGGCAGGGGGACCCCCTGTCCCCTTTCCTATACATCTTGTTGGCTGAAGCACTAGGTCGTGCTTTGGGGTGGGCGGTTGCAAGTGGACAGTTAAAAGGTATCCAGGTGACAAGCGGACTTCCTAATGCTACCCATCAACAATTTGCTGATGACACATTATGTCTAGGTGAAGCAAGTATAAGAGAAGCATTGGCTTTAAAAAAGATTTTGCAGGATTATGGGGATGCTTCGGGGCAAAAAATTAGTGAGGCAAAATCTGAAGTCTTTTTTCTTAACTCTCCCCCTGTGACTGTTCAGAAAATAGCGGAAATCTTAAAATTTAAGGTAGGGCAACTACCAATGAAGTATCTGGGCCTTCCTCTGACTGGGGTAGTAAGAAATGGACTACTGTGGGATCCCATGGCGGATAAAATAGAGAGTAGATTATCAGCTTGGAATGGTAAATGGTTATCATGGGCAGGAAGAATTGTGATGCTCAAGTCCGTTATTTTTGCACTTCCAATTTACCTAATGTCATGTTTGGCTCTTCAGGCGAGTAAGGAAAAAACGTTCAATCAAAGCATGAGACGCTTCTTTTGGCAGGGGTCTGCTAATGGGAAGAAATTCTCACTAATTGCCTGGAACAAAATCTGTAAGTCCAAAAAGCATGGTGGGGTCGGATTGTTAGATCTATATAAACAGAATAGAGCACTAGGGGCGAAGCTGATTTGGGGGATGTATTCACGGAATAAGGAACATTGGGCGCAAATTTTGCAAAAGAAATATATGTGTAATGATAATCCAAGCAGCATTCTGGTGGCTAAGAATCTCCCAATGGGATCATGAATTTGGAATTTTATGATAGCTTGTCTACCTCTCATCCAAGACTCTTTATCTTGGGTTATTTTGGATGGTCGGACATCACTCTTTTGGGAAGACTCGTGGGGCGGATTCCCAAGTCTTGATGATTCCCTGGACCTTCCTTGCGCCAAACAAATTCTACAAAGGGAATGGGGCAGATCGGTCCGAGACTACATGGAAGAGAAGCTGGTGGATGGGGGATCGGTGTTCACATGGAAAGAGTTTGGACAGAACCTCATTTCAGCTGTGGATGAGGATTGTTTAAGGAAGGAGCTAGCAAGGAGAATAATCCCTGTCCGCGCGGGGGTGGATAGGTTGGTATGGGCCGGCTCCAGTACAGGACAATACAAAGCAAGCGATGGATATCGAATACAATGCCAAATAGAGATCTGATCTGTCCTCCCCCTCCACCTATGTTGGAATAGTGCGTGCTCCCCTAAAGCTGGTACTTTTTTGTGGGCTACTCTTTAGAAAAGAATTCTAACTGCAGATAAATTCAGAAGATTCGGTTATGCAGGCCCATCGTGGTGTTCCCTTTGCAAACACGTGGAGGAAGATGTAGACCATTTAATGGTAAGTTGTCCCTTTGCGCAAGCATGTTGGTGTTGGATTTGTGCAAGGCTGGGATGGAGTGGTGCTCTCCCAAATGATGTTTTGTCTCTTTTTAATTCTTGGCCGATTCTAAAAAGATCATCATTATACCAAGATTTATGGGTGGTGACTCCTTCTTTGACGGTCTGGTAGTTATGGAAGGAGAGGAATAGGCGTGTCTTCTCTGATTGTAAAAGAGATTTTCCTGCCTTCCTAAATCGGTTGGAGGCGGCTATTGTTGAGGTGGTCAATGGCAGAGTGTCATTAAAAAAGGACTATGAGTTCACCACGTGGGATGCTCAGATGAGAAAGGCGTGGTATGGTTTGTACATACCAAAACCTAGTGTGATGAAGATAGGAGCTGAAAGTTGCAAGCGTAAAGAGACTGCCTGGAGGGCACCAAAGCAAGGCTGGTACAGATTGAATTTTGATGGGGCATCCCGGGGGAACCCGGGTATATCTGGAGCTGGTTGTTGTATTAGAGATGACACGGGGTTAGTTGTGGGAGAAAGGTCTGTTTCCCTTCCTGTTGGCACCAACACGTTGGCTGAGCTACAGGCTCTCATTTTTGGTCTACAGCTTGGGAGAAGAATGCAGATTAAAAAACTAGAGGTCGAAGGTGATTCTATGGTAATAATACAGGCGCTCAAGTTAGGTAGGATGGCAAATTGGAGGCTACAGCCCTTGATTGAAGAAGCAAGTAAACTACTGGAAGCCTTTGAGGAGACCGTGATTTCCCATATTTACCGAGAATCCAATTCGCTTGTAGATCTTCTGGCGAACAAAGGTGCTGATGGGGAAACTAAGACCTATATGAGGGGTGAGGAAGTGGATCCTGGATGATTCAGTTGGCCTTTGTTTTGGATGGGCTTCAGGATTTTTTGGGCGCAACTTTCTATTTTTTATGATTTGGGTGGCCTGAGGCAATGGCTTTAGGGGTTGTGTTTCAGTGCTTAAAAGCTATCCATGTAATGGAACATTCATTTTGAATAATGGAAACTTTATATTTACGAACCAAAAAATATATATATATAATCTAGTGTCTCTCATTATATTTTGTGAGGAAAAATGTACTTGGTGTTTGTAATTCTTATGGGGTTCAAATTTATTTTGGATTGTCAATCTCCATGGAGATCAATGATCCCAAAAAAAATTTGGGCCCTGTGAGCCTAACAAACTATAGGTATATTATACCTTGTGGAATATAATGAGGGATGTTAGATAGTATTTTAAATCAATAGTGGCAACTAAATATTATAGAGTCTACCCCTTAAACTCATTGATCATTTTCACCCTTGGACCCCTAATTTTCCATAGGAATTTAGTTTTTAAATTAAAATGGAAGGATTTTCCATGGTAATTAATGCATTTTCCTATTATTTTTCCATATTCATCAAGTTTTATATAAAATTTTAGTGATGTAAAAAAATTACCAATAAAATTAATATTATTTTCAGAAAAGGTAAATATTTTTCAATAGAAATTAATAAATTTTTCAAAAACAATGAAGGATTCACTAGGATTTTTGTTTTTGGTCAAGGGAAAGGGTTAGGGGGGTGCGGGGTTCTTAAATTTATCATTGACCTTTAGACTAGTTATTTTAATTTTCTGTCTAAAAAAAGTATTAAAGGACATCACCTCAAGGTGATTATCCATCAAATATAATTTATCAATTACTATTAATTATCACTCCTTTCTTCAAGCTTACTCACTCCTACTAATCACACCTTTTAGATAACTCTTTCATGTGCTATATTACCACTTTACCATAAACATGTTTAAAGTGAACTACTTTTTTGTTCATGTGCCCAAGACTCTAGTTTATTGAACTAAATCTATGTATAATCCTCATGCATTATAGTTCTATTTTATTGTAATATTACATGGTGCTATATATATTTATTGTATTTTTTCTAAGTAATCAACTTTATACAAGGTTATTGAATAAAATATAAGGTCTTGTGAGAGTCTAGAAATGTCCTTCTAGCAAGCTACTAAGAGGGTTTGTCAATACCACTACATTTTATAATAGGTCTAGAAACTAAGGGTAATATATATAGATGCAAGTACTTAATATTTATATGTATTAGGTTCTTTTCCATTATAAAATTTTATATTTTGTGCACTAGTTTCATAATACATGTGTAGAGTTCATTTTGCAAGCATAGAATAAAATCTTGGATTATGCATAGCTTTAGATTTCATATATTTCAATCCTTTTGTCCTATTCATTTTATATTTGGCATTATGATTTAGGTATTGATCATTCTTAACTTTAGTGGAATACTATAGAGACAATATTGTTGCACATTAGTTCATAAAGGGTATTGAATATTGGGAAAAATAGATATTTAATGCTAGGTAATAGGAGTAGATGGGGTAATTTTTTTTTTTGTTCTTCTGTATTTGAGGTAAGAGAGTGGTAGGCGTTGGGATTTAGGTCTAAGTCAAAGGAATTTTAGTAAATAAAATAAACTTTATATTATATCTCTTTACTTTCATATTTTATAAATGCATAAGAGGAATTGGTTATATTATTTATGTATGGATTACATACCTATTTAATTAGTCCTAAGTGTGTAAAATGATGAAGGTGTTTGGTCACTATAGATGAGATACATGTTTGATTCTAAAAGAGGAATTTTAACCATATGTGTGTGTGAGTGAGAGAGGGAGAGAGAACATATTTAAGGCAAACAAAAAAGTAATCTCCTTATGAGAATCCACCAAGAGTGTCTTATACATAAATTGGTGCCTCACTTGGAAATATGACAATCTCTTTTAACTTCTTTTTTTTACCATATTTAAATATATATTTTTAGATGTTAATAAATATATTATTTAAAAGATTACAATTTGATAACACTAAAGATGATTTTTGTGAATAATTATATTTTTGGTTTTGTGTTTCCTCTATTTACAAGCATTAATTTAATCTTTTGATACAAACATACAAACTAAGTCAAGAATGACCATGTATCCATCAAATATTTGTTCTTAATTTTTTTAATTATGTTTTCATTAAGAATGAATGTTAACTTGTTATACTGTAAAATTATATGTTTATTTTATTTTCATAATTTGCTATCAAAATAAATTCAAATTTATATTTGTATATAAGTTTCATAAAGATTTAAATTTTAATGTTTAGTTGAATGTAAGAGGGATATATACAATGACATCAAATGATAGGTTCATAAGATATATTGTGAAAGGTCTTATTTTAATGAAATTATATACTAGGGAGAGGTACAAGTAAGTCAAGATACAAGGGTATCAATAAAAAGTAGCCGTGTTATTAAAATTTCCATGATCAAAGACTTTATAGGCTAAGTCTACTAAGTGAATACCCAAGTTTGTTAAAGAGAATGTCAAATCCTCTTTGTCAACATTAAGGTACACATTTGTTTTCTTATTCATAAATATGTTTAGGTGCACACTCAAATCTAAAATCTATTTATCCTAAACTAATCGCTTCTTATATATCACAAAATAGTTTGTAACAATTTTTTTATTCATTTATATAAAATGGTAAACCCAACACTTGAATACCTTTAGGATTTTTGTATGGTTTTGACATTACTTTTATTTCTAATTTATAGATTTTATTTTTGTATTAACATTTCTTTTATATTTGAGCTAACTAGGGTCATGATCCATCCTCCATTGTCATATCTAGTTCTACTTTTCTTATGGTTTAGATCTTTTATATATATTTACACACTTGATCCCCACCCTCTAATCATTATGGGACTTGTCTGTTATTTTATTGATAATTTATTATATATTTTCATAGACCTTTATCATTGGCCTATATATATATATATATATATATATATATATATATATATATATATATATATATATATATATATATATATATATATGTATTCCTTACAATTTTTTGTGTCTTACTATTAATTATGGAGTATGATCCTTCTATCATTGATTCTTTTATATCTTTCTATTCGACATATGTGGAAATCTATTTTCTATGAAGGTGTTGTTTGATCACATTTTTTTATCATTATTCATTCATGAATTTAATTATTGATTCTAGTTATCTTTCTGGAATATAGATTTTTTGTGGTTTAGGGTGCTATGACTCTCTTGCTCAATTAGGATTTTTCACTTAAATGAGAGAGATAGATCCCACACAAAATCTAGGTGGTTCACTCAAAATAATGCAAGTTCAATGAAAATATGTCTAAATGAAATTACCAAAATTCAAAAAACTGATAAAATTGATTGATTATTTATGCAAAACCTAAGAAATATGAAGTGTCTGAAAACACAATGTGATATGCAAAAACACCTAGAAATAAAAGCAAACTGTAACGGAACTTGATGAAACTAGAATTGTGCACCTAATAACTTGATGGAAACTGGAAATGATATCAGGAATGATGTTGATACTAAAAATTTGGCCTCCTGGGACTCATTCACCATTATGGGCAGTTTAGTTCTACTTTTGAGAAATTGTCCCAGAACCCATTTCAGACAAATGGGTTTCCACAATTGCAAAGAAAAGTTTTTAGGTTGGGAAATGGGACTCATTTTCCAATAATGGAAAATGAGTCCACATTTGAATTCTAAAAATACAAAAGTGGAAATAGAAGCCCTCAGTCTGCACTTCGGTTCTTGACATGTGTCTGCCTTCGAATCTCTAATTTTTGGCATTGTAAGTGACTTTTTGTTGATTTATTGACTTGGTCAATAAGGATATGTCTTCAAAATAGTTTTAATGTAATCTTTAATGATTTACAACTCTTCAAGACACCTAAATCTGCAAACACACAAGAAGAGAAAGAGAAATATTGAATGTTCTAGGGCATGGGGGTTTGTCTTGGTCAAACCCCTTTTTAGGTAATTAAACAAAATTGAGAAAAGAATGTAATGAAGCATGGAATAATATAATTACTACTTTAGATGATGAATGATCTTAGATTTCTATAGAAAAAACATGAAGAATCTGCCCTTAAATGTCTGAAAATTACTATCTTAATAACTTGAAATGTTGAAACCCTAGCTTGCTTGACTTGAGGAAGAAGAAAAATGATGAATGAATGATAAGAGATGTGAATTAGGGCTTAGAAACTTAATTTTATAGGAAATTCTCATAGTTTTCTCATAAATTGGATCCCTAAGGCCGACATGAAAGAATAATAAACTTAAATTCTAGAATTTCTCGCTCAAAACTCAAAAATTACCCAAATGGGATTAATTCACCACCTTGGGAAAATAGGTCCCACTTGGTAGGGAATCATTCACCCAGAGTGGAAAATTAGTCCCAGAGGTTTCCTTTCAATAGCTAGAATGTTGGAGAATGAGAAATTTTAGTTCTTATGTTGATTTCTCCGGTTAGTTGGTAAAATTATGCCTTGGGATGCACAATATGTGGAAATACAGGCCTATTAATGATAATGTAAAGGTCAATTAGGGATTGGGACACATAATTCAATGTGAAAGCATGATTGAATACACTTTACAACACTAAAATGAGGTCCACACAACCTAGAAAGGAGCAACATCCAATGTGAATGTGCAAAACACATTACAACACTAGATTAACATTAAGTTTATTTTACAAGCCTTGTAGATTGATGTGATAATGCAATTAAATATATTTTATAATGTTGAATTAATGGAAAATGGGTTTATTAAGTCTAGAGAGGTGTGAAAGTCTTTTACAGCTCTTTACAACATTTTTACAAGACTTCAATAAATGCATTTGCAAGGGTCCAAGACCTAATTTGGATGTGTAAAACACCTCTCAACACTAAATCAAGGCCTCATTAAGTCTGATTTATCATCAATTATTTCCAAATCAAGCAAGTTTCCTTTCTTCTACAGTACATTTAGCCCCCACTTTAGTGAGATGATGAACTTTCTTCAAACTAACACAAAAGTAGACATTCAAGAGAGATCTGAGTGTACAAATGTAGATGACAAAGGATGAAAAAGATCAAGAAGGTAGTCAAGCCCCCATGATCCAAGATCCTAAGTCAAACAATCAAGATACACAATCATGGAATGGAAAGAACTAAGGAAAGAAAAATGGGGTGGAAAATATGTGCTAACTCTAGGGCCTCAGAACATCAAGTTGTCCGTGGGGTGAGTAATCCACAATACACTCACTATGGGGCCATGAAACATAAGGTCAAGCACATGGTGAGTAATCACAAAGAAGTGGTTTAGTGAGAAATTCATGACAGTGTGTCAGCTTCCCATTGTATAATGAGAAAGTCATGCCAATGTTTCAGCTTCCCATTATACTAGCAATACCAGAGCTATGCTCCTGATAACATTGATAAGGCACCACAATGTAATGCTTTTAGTAAATGTTTTTTAATATGTAAATAATTTTTCTAAAGGGGATTTTTCTTTGTTCATGTAAGGTCTTCTTAGGGAGCATTGTGCCTAATGTGTTCAAGAGAGGACAACTCTGGGTGTTATATCTTTATCCATGGGATGCCTCGTTCACATCATGCCACTTCAGTTGATCGTAAACTCTTGAAAGGAATCAAACCCAATGACGCCACTAAGAAGATGACACATCACAAGAAAAATAAAAGTCACACCATGAAATTTGTACCAAGATGTTGTCTATGTATGCCCCCACTTTAAAATAGTTGCTACACTAGTACTATAGAAATTACTTTAAAGTAGAAGAGGGTATGAGAGCTTATTCAAATATCCCTATGCCAAGTCATGTGTTTTCGATAAGCTATGTCATGAAGAAAGATAGTATGTCACATGTGTGTCAATCTTAAGAAATGTCATCCACATCCCAAGCTTGATCTTATATGTTCATGAAAGGTTAACGATTAACCAAAAGAGACAACAACAAGTGACATAAAGGGATAAGGCTTTCTAATCCTTTTCCCCCACTTATTGTAGGACAAGGGTGAGCCTAGAATGGATTATGGTATGTTTCCCCTTGCAATGGATTCAAAACATGTAATAGTGAGTATGTTATTATCCTACAACTATTACATGGCAAGGAGCAACAACTAATGTTATTTATTTGGATAAGGAAACAAAGTTTCTACTTGATACATGTTTAATGAGATATCTATTGATTTAGGATGTACCAAGGTTAGAGTTTTCTTGGAAGAATCTTGTGTGATAATATTGATGTTGAGTGAAGGTTTGTTGGATGGATTGATTTCTATGAAAGGACAATCACAAAAACCATGATTTGCTAATTGTGTATTAGGCTCTTTGGGGGTATGTAGACCTTGTTCTATAGCATCACATCCTTGCACAAGTTGCTTCATAAGTATTTTAGGTTCAAGGTTGCTTTTTATTGTATACGCTTTGCCATATAGGGGTATGTTCAGGATCATCATGGAAAAAAAAGGCCCTTATGTGGCGAAAAAATTAGAAAAATCAGAGTTAGGAAACTTGACGTAAAAATTTGAATAAGTTATCTATATTAGTTCAAAAATATTTAAGAATAGAATCTATAGAAAATTGAATGTAGTTTCTAAAATACTAGGTTTATTTAAAAAAAAAATAATCTATTTGGTGAAAATTTGAAATTTCAATGCAGTAGTACTTAAATTTTAGGGAAAAAATAAGAAGTAGGTGACTGTTTGACCACCCTAACCATAATTAAATGATAATATTTTTTTATAATATTTTAGATATAAGTATAGGACTCATGTGCTGATGTGATGCATATTTTTTAATTTTTTTCCAAGTAAATAATTAATTATGAATTTTTTATTACAAATTTTAAAAAATATAAAAAACTCATGTGTCTAACCACCTTAACTTTGTCAAAAATTCATGAGATTCAATTTTTTTTTTTAATCCTATAGTATGTGAAACATAGAATGTGACACATGTTTTGGATTCAAAAAATGTGACACTGTTTGAAAGCTATAGATGTTTTTCAATCAGCCTATCAATCAAAACTTTAGTTGTAATTCAAATAGAAAATGAATAATAATAATTTATTAAATTCAAAGTACAACATAATTTATATTGGTGGAAAGCTGAGAATATCCTTTAAAAACCCTTTTCATTACATCAATTTTGGGTAAAAAAAAAAGTCATCAGCCACATACCCTACACATGCCCATCATATCACCACCTTTTGGGTCATCATGATCCTGGACATACCCATAGGTGAGTAATGTCATTATAACATGGTTGGTACAAAATATTGTGCATAGGTGGGTAAAGAATGAGGTTGGGTGCATGGTGATCTTGGTTCTTATGTGATGGGGGCCAAAGAATGATAGGATTCTTAGCTGTGTCCAAAATAACTTCAACACACATAGGGGGATGATTAATGGTTGGATTTTTTTGAGTATCAATAGTGGTGATATGAGAAGAAGGCTCTATTTGGTTGTCTGTTTTCTCTAAGGTATCATTCTTATGTGCCATAATATCAACCCTAGGAGGAGAGCTTTTAGCTAGAAGTGATAAATAATATGTTTTTGAAAAGGAAAAAATAGGTTTTACAGGGACCTGAAACCACAGAGTTTAAACACCAAAAGATAAACAGAAAAAAGTACAAACAACCAGACAACTGTCCCAAAAAGGAAACGACAGCACCAAGAGACAGCAGGGCCCAAAAAAAGGACCGCCCAAGAAAAACCAGCAACCAAAAACACCACGTTACTCCAAGGTGTTCAGTAACTCCTCAACTTCCTTTTCAACATCCTTCATGTCCTGTAACCCCTGCTTAAGAATTTGAGCCGTATGTGAAAAAGTCGGGGTCTTCCCCTGTATGTGACAAATAATATGTTAATCACATGTCATAATTGGATTTCACAAGATAGCTTCATTGCTCATAGGAGAGGCATCAAGAGAAGGATAACTAGGAGTTTCATGGTTACCAATGATTGGACTTTTTTTGTTTGAATAGATCTTCCATCACGATATCTTTTAACACTAAACTATCTTCTTCATGTATAGAGAAAATATTAGAAGAAGGGTTGATTATCAGGATTACCTAAATCTACGTCCACATGTCCTATAATGTCTCCTTGAATAGGAGATATAGGACTGTCATAGCTCTCAATCATATCATTCACACAAATGTGTTTGTCATGATCATTCATGATTTTATCCTTATTCAATAAAGGATTTTAACAAGTAGGGGAGGTGATGGGAGATGAATGGGGACTAGGTAAGGTAGTGGTAATTGTTGATGCCAAAATCTGGCAAAGTAACAACCATTATGGGAAACTCAGTTAATCATGCGACCAATTGTGCTAAACTAAGTGACCTCCAGGTTTGTAAAGAAGTCGACTTCTTCTATAATTGGGGTTTTGGAATGGGAAAAGGAAGGAGATACAAAAAATAAAGATATAACTAAGGTGATGCACCAAGATTTAGATTTAAGGCATGATAAACATATCAATTGGATGTGATTTAAGGGCCCTTTTAGCAATCTACTATGTCCCAGAATAACAAAAATTAAATATGATAACCTGAATAATTTATTCAATGACATAAAATAATTCTCATACAAATTCACTAAAAAGAGGAGTCAAACACATGATCTAAACCAGCAAAATTCTATTAAAATCATGGAAGTTCTACAAATAAACAACTCATGACAATAATGGCACAGTATAATGTTTTTTCCAATGGCTTAAGAAAATAGAAAGGTTGAACAATGTAATAGTCTAAGAACCTTACACAACAATCTAAAGCAATAAAAAAGGCCTAGTGTCTTTTTCCTAATTTTTCTGTATCTTCTGAACTCCATTTCAGAAGGAAGAAGTAGTATATATAGATAAAAATCCCACCACCTAGTGGGCCAATAATAGAAAGGATTTTGTATCTCAAGTAATGATGCCTACAACAATGATTCCCTTTGGCCGTTGCAATAGAAAATATTCAAGCCATATGAATTTAGTAACTCCTCAGCTAGATGCATCCCCTACGAATGATGGAAGTGGTCACAAAAAAATCCTATGCAGACAAGTTTCATTCAACCATGAAGGTAGTTAAGAAACACAACAACTTAGCGGGGCATGTAGCTTGCTATCGCCTCCCCTTTGAAGAAGTCCCCACAAAAGAGACAGGTGGAAATAGGTCAGAGCTTAATTGTTTATTTCTTCCTCTTGTAGTGAAGACATGTGGAGACATTCTTTACTATTGATGCCGACTGTGGGGTGCCCCCAAAAATGTATGTAGGTGAAAGCTATTTGGTACCCGATCGGGGCTAGACTAAAAAGTGAAGGGAAGCAATCTTTAAGAGCCCACGGTGACAACAGGTGGAAGCATGGCGGGAGCTGGTAGGAGAGAAAAACAAGCAATTAGTGTGAAGAGTGCCTGATGGACACGTGGAAGCAATAGATGAAACTCTTCAAAAAGGGGCTCAATGACATTCAAACAATTGAGGCATGGGCTGATACTTAGAAAGAAACACCCACCCATAGGAAGATCGAGGAATTTATCTATCCACATCTTTAGGCGAATACCAAGGGTGTTTCACCTGTGGAATAAGGAATCCAAAAAATTTCTAGCTCACAGACCAGAGTCCCATTCATTGGGTGATGAAGTCAGATCTTAGAGAGAGTGGCATGTAGAAGCAGCTAGTCGGCCTTGGATGGTATTGATATGTCGCGCAGATTCTCTTGTGCTCTATTCAGATCGATCATTTCGTTGTAAGGTAGCGTCGTGAATATACCAGCCCTGGACTCAAGTTGGAAGAGCAAGCATGTAATCTGATGAGATAAACCCTGAATATCTGTTGTAGTAGGAGGTTGACTGAAACTCTGGAAAGTGGATGTATTGTGCTGCTTATCTCCTATCTTTTCCGCAATATGCTCTGCAGTCACTACCGAGTCATCAAAAATAAATGGGGAGGGTATGCCCATCTGGCTTAGCTGGGAGAACCTAGCTTGTATGCTATTCATAGTTTGGTCCATCTTGGCAGCACACTAGCTAGCATGAAGGATGACCAAGTGGCAGTGGATGAACCTATTCACTATTTTAGCAGTAGCCTTCCAATCCCTGATCCCAACATTTTATATGACCTCATTTGAGACCATATATAACCTATCCAGTAGCTTTTTTTCCTCAAGAACCCTCTCTATGATGATTGGTGGGAACTGCTCAATTGCTTGATGAATCTCCCTACCGAAATTTGTTGCCTCTGCCATGAATTGGAGCATTGGCTAATGTGTTAGGTAGAAGGCCTTGACCTTATCCTAGTATGAAACATATAGCTTATGAGCCATATGAATGAGGTCTAACTGGGAAAAATGGGCTTGGGGAAGACTCCTTAAAAAGATAATGTATGTGTCTCTTGATCTAACATCTTGTATCAGTTCCACAATCCTTTTGTTTGCGGTCGTGAGTTGTCCTTGGATGTTTCTCAATTATGCGGACCATTTTTCCTTGGCCTGAATTTTGTTCACTAATTCTATCTCAAGGGAAAGATTCATCTCTTGGAGCTCCTTCTCTAATTGGGCCTTTCGGTTCTCAAAGTCTGCATCCCTCTAGTACATTTGTTTCTTGAATTGAGCGTGTTGTCGTTCAAACTCCTCACTCTTTTCTTACATCCCCTACTCTGCCACAGCTAACTGGTTTTGATATTTTTGGTTCCTTTTTTGTAGCATGTCGACAAGAGTGGGGTCATAGGATTGAAACTTTGCAAGTTCCTCTTGGAGTTTGTTCTTCTCTATCTGTGCTGCTTGCGCTTTCTTCAATAAGTGTACAATTTTTTCTTCCATCACTTTTTCCTTTGCTAGCAAGACCTCTACTCTATCCTTCACAAGTTTTAGCTCTTCTTCTTTCTTCTTTAGCTAACAATCTGACTTGAGGAAGTTGGTGGTCACCACCCGCTACGTTTCTTCCATGAGCTCAACTTTGTCCTCTATTCTAGCTATGCTTAGATTGAGTCCCATGGTGAACATGTTGTAATCATCAAGCTCCATTTCCCCCTTTTGTTTGATGATGATCGGGTACATGGTTGTGAAATGCAGCAATTTTTGAGCATTGTGAAACTAGTATACACCTTTGGATTCATCGACTTCTTAGCATCCTTGGCCTTTTTCTTCTGGATTATGAGAGCCCATGCTTCCTTTGTATTATCTCCCTATGCCATAAATTGGGCTAGCAACTGAACTAGCCCGCCTACAAAAGGTGCACCGGGAGGAAGTGTGAAAGGGGACATGAGGGTAGTGGTTCCAAGCATCTTCTTCTTCAAAAGGGTGACTCTCTGAGGGGAGAAAGGAGGGATATACCAAAGATTGGTTTGTGACCTAGTAGGAGGACTGATCGGGTGTTGTGGTGGTAGTGGGGTCATAGTGGACTCCATCTAATGAGTGGACTAAGTTAGGCTCGATATAGTAGTAGCAGGAGGGGTGTCAATAGCGGCCGTAGATGCAAAAGGCGAAGAGATAGTGGACGCATACATGGAAGTGATGAAAGGTGAAAGCGTCTGTAGAGGAGTCAAGACAAATGATCTCACCTAGGAGAACTAGGAGAAACCTCCCATGACCTTTACAACAAAGGTGGAAAAAGAAAGGCTAACACCTATGGTGAGGGGTGCCACAAAGACATCAGGGGATACTAAAGATTTGAAAGTAAGAGAAGAGGGAGAAAAAATTACCTATTGTCTGGATGATTGTGTTTCCTAGCTTGACATGGCCTCCTAGCTTGCTGTGGGTTCTTGTGAACTCTCTCTAGAAACTACTTCTATGTATTGTTGTTTGTTAGGTGGAAATTTTTCTAGTTCAACAATCTCTGACTGTATTTGTGTGGGAATCCTGGTTCTTTTTGTAGTCTAGGTGCGAGTCATCGAGGCCCTTGTAGATGATATGTTCACCCACACATTTTTTGAGACCTTGATTGGCTACTTTTCCACCTTCCCTTTTTGTTGTGTTGGGGTCATTTTTGTTTCTACTTTGTTCTTTACCTTCCCAGTATCTATTCCAACCTCCTCCAAAGAGAGATCTTCATCATTGCTTGTGTCAGAATTAGTATGCACTTTGTTCCACAATTTATCAAATCTATCATTTGTCTCCATGCTCTGATAAGGGGTATCATAGCATTTGATTTCTTGTCGATAGATCCATAAATCCTTAATCTTTTCTTCCCTCCAGTTTTGGTTTCTTGATAACTCATTGCGAAGAGTGGACCTGATGTGAAGCTTCTCACTATACTTTGCTGAAGTGAAGTAGAACTTGAGCCATGGTGGCCTACTGTCATCAGTTGGAATTTGAGCTAAATCAACTATTAGCTCATCACCATCTTTGACATGCTCATTTGGTAAGTCATTTTCAAGGTTGTAATTCCATTTTTCACAAATCCATACTAGCCCTAGATGAGCACGCTTTGCCTCTAGTAGTTTATGTATCTTTGTTTTGGCCATTACCACCGTTTCACATCTAATCGAGTAGACAAAAAATCCCTTCTTCTTGGCTGGTCGCCTGCAAAATGTATAGTTGATAATGGATACTTCCCAAAAAAAATTAGGGCTAGCACCTAATTTGTGAGACATGTCAGAAGTTGGAATGGTTCCCTAGTGAAGTTATCCATCCAAATGAATGTTAAATCTTCTCTGAGAAACTAGTCACATTTCAGAGTGAAATTTTGCATATACTCCAGCTGGGAAATGGTGAGGTGATAAAGACCAGGATCCTCACTCAAGTCTTGTAGAATTGGAGTTAAGAAATAATCTTAAAATGCAAAATAGTCATAAGTAGAGGAGAGGAGAGGATTACATACAGAAACTGGCCTTTGTTTGCTTCATTCATCAAAAATAGCCAACTTCACATGTTTCTTGAAGAAATTAGGGTTTTGATGAAAAAACATATGGCCGAGGAAGGAAGGAAACCTAAACCTCTATTGTTTTTTGTAGTCCCTTATTTTCTTGAGCATCTCATCAACGATGAATTATGTTAAGTCATACTAGAAGAAAGAATGTTTCCTATGCAATTGGAACCCCTAACCCAACTGAAACTCTTGAACATTCTTGTCAATGTCTAGGCCGCAAAAAAATTCCATCATTGAGAAGGCTTCCTGCATATCCATGGGGAAGGCACCATGTTCTCCCAAAATATTTGGTGGCTTTTTTGATCTTCCTTAGGCCTTTGGGTTTCTTTGTTATAAAAATCCAAAGCATATTTTTTGGTTCTCCATATTTCCCCCACTTTTGCAGGACTGAATGTCTCTATCATTTATATTCTGGAGCTTTGATCAGGGATGCATATCATGTTCTAGATAGCTCCTCAGCAGATATTAACTTTCAACTCATGACCTCTGATGGTGTTGGCAGCTGGGTTAAAATTTTCAATGGCCGCATTGACTAGTTCTGGGAAATACTGCACAAACGAGACCATATACTATGGGAGCCTACTGAACCATAGTTTCTATGCCAAAGAATCTGGGTCAGCTGTTCTCTTCATCCTTTCGTAGGAAACCTCCCTTAAATACTTAGGAATTATTTTGTGAGGATGGGATCATGAAAATTATCCCATTCCTCCTTGATTAAGCTTTGGTCCCTATGGGTATTTTACTTTTCTGACGCTCGCATGTTTACCCATTGTGGCTTCTCTGGTATCTCAGGTGAAGCGTAAGAGACATCTACAAAGACATAGGTGGAAAATACTGCACGCATAGCATCAAACAAGCTTTGTGTTGCCTCTCTCGGTGCCTGTACCCATGCCTCTGTTTGAGAAATTTTTACCATTTTCCTCTTGCTAGAGATTTTTGTTATGGTCAAATTTTCTGCAATTTTCTTTGGCTTTGTCTACACTCAACACTCCTACTCTAGGTAGTGTGCTTGAAAATATTTCACAATTTTATCCTTTTGCATGTGATACTTAGTTATTTCCTTCTTGGGGTGGCCAACAATGATCGCCTTATAGCATTAAACTTGGCATGTGCTGCCAATTATCTGCTTGTGCGAATAAATTACTTACCATTTTGAAATGACAAGAATTCATAATGATCTTTGGTAATCATGTCATACGACATGATTTTCTTGGAACTTGAGCTAAAAAATTCAAGGAATCTTAGGCTTCACCTGGTGTGGCAATTAATATCCCAAAAGAAATGATTACTCCCAAATATGCAATAATCACTTGAAAATATTTGCATTCTCTTTTGGATTTTGAGAAGATCCTGTAGAATGACACATCAGCATCTAGCCATATAGATTACTGCCGATGACTGCCACCTGCTTATGCTAATTAATTAGCCCTTATTTATCTTGCACGCAACAAACCGTACCCAACAGATGCAACTGGGTGGAAATTTTGAGCAAGCCCTGGTGTGATTTTCCACGTTGGTACTTGATTAGCATCAAGATTATGGTAGGAAAATTACCATGCATATCCTGGCTATTTCTATAAATAGGCACTTTTGGAAATAGAGAAATCACAGTTAGTAGTTTGAGTAGAATTGGTAATAGGCAATTGGCTTAGAATTTAGCATTAGGCAGCTGAGTAGAATAACAAAGAGTTAGGATTAGGAAGTTTGTTTAGAGCTAGTGTCAGGTAGTTGCATAGAGCTTTCCACCATGAATACCCCAATTAGGTTAGTATGCAAGAAATCCTAGATAACCTTGGTGAAATCTCAACTAGGTGACTGAAAAGAATGAACAAGAATAATCATTCACTGGCCATTGTAGCAATGAAGTGGGTTCTGGGGAGGGACTATATTGAATATGAAGACAAGTACAAATTTAATACTAATGTATGCTCTCACTTTGTTGTGCCTATGCTCGATATCCAGGTTCCCAAGCCATTGATTCTTCACCTGGTGCTTGATATGTTGCGTTTGGTATAGGCCTGCCAATGGTGAGCGACCTTCAAAAGTACATTGAAGAAGATGCAGTAGTACCATGGGTGTCATTTTTGAGTGGTTTTTGCATCTAGTCACAAGAAGAGCATCGTCAAAGGGTAACCCATGCATGCCACTTCTTGTTTCTCTTGTACAATGTGGTGCCTTTCTATGACATCAATTGGTATATCGACTTCAAGAACTTAGTGTTCCCTTTGTCACTCGCCATTGCTCTTGTGGATGCTGCTGCTAGACCTACTGATTAAGTAATTCTAGATGCTACTACTAATGCCTCTCTTGCTCCTTCCTATGACTAGAAACTTTTATTCTTTAAGAAATCATCTTTTGTTAATATGTTTTGTATATACGCCTAGAAAAAAGGCTTTACCGTAGATAGATGAAGAAGATACATAATATATATATACTTTAAGGTGTATGGCCTTAGAGCCATTTTGAAAATGTACTTATCAAAGTATATAAATATAATGAAAATATAGCATAGCTTATCATTTTATCTCCTTTTCATTTTGATTTTCAATGTGAGTTCTCTTTTTTTTTTCTACATATATGCATTCATTTCAAGTTTTCATATGGGTGTCATGTTTCTCTGCTTCATGGGTTGCTTTTATTTTCCTCTTCCCTTTGCAATAATGGGTTTCATTTATTTCTTGCTTCCTCGCACCATGGATGAAAATTATTGAAAGACCGGCCAACAAAATCTAAAGGGAAAATAATTACACTACTCACATATTTACACTGGCGGAATAGTTGTGAAGCTTAATTGAAAAATTTTAGGTGGATTCCATTAGCGAGAATCCCCAATTCTTCTTGCTCCATATTTTCTATTTTGTATGCATTGTGTTGCTTGCATTGAATTATTTTGAAAGACCCTTCCCAGAGGTTGTCAAACTTTTTGTGTTGGCATAGCTTCACAACCCTTTCGTTGAATTTTAGCACTAGGTCCCCACACTTTAGAACTTGGTCTGAAGATTTCTTGTTGAACCATCTTTTAACCACCTACTGGAAGTTGGGCATGGCTCTCAGAGCCTTTTCCCTTTTTTCTTGCACTTCCAGCAACTTGGCCAACCAAACCTCCATGGCACTGTTTTGTTTTACCTCAAGAAATTTGAGCAATTGTAGCACTAGAATCTCCATAGAGATAGGAAATAGCATTTCTTTTCCATACACTAGCTCATACGGTGAAATATTAAGGAATTGCTAGGGAGTTATGTGCTTGGCCCAGAGTGTTGTCTGAAGGTTTTTGTGCCATTCTTTTTGGTGTTTCAACCTAATTTTTTTGATGAGTAAAACTAATTTTTTGTTAGTCGACTCAGCTAGACCATTCTCCTATGGGTAGTAATTTGATGATGTTTTCAAGAATATTCCATTCATGAGTGTGAATTGACATACCTTAAAGAATAGGAAAGCCTTAGCATTCTCAGGGATGATGGTTTTAGGTGGGCCAAACCTCGTCCCTAATTCTTCAAGGAAGTCCACTATCTTCACCTCTGTTGCATTCTTCAGGGGCATGGCTTCAATCCACTTGGTGAAGTAGTCTGTTGCCGTTAGAATCCATTTGTGTCCAACAATGGAGGTGGGATTGATCATTCCAATGAAATCAAGGCCCCATTGTGCGAAGGGCTCATCACCCACTATCGAATTGAGAGGAATCAAAAAATTGTTTCTTCTTCCTGCAAAGAAATGGCATTCCTTCCAAGATTTTATCAACGAGTATGAGTCATCAAATAACATTGGCTAGAAGTACCCAACACACATGATTTTGATGGTTGTAGTCTTCGTAGAGAAGTTTTTTCCCATAGGACTACTGTGGAAAGTGTCGAGAATCCTCTTTGCTTGCTCCATGGTGACACACAACAATAGAATGTCGTTGAAGTTCCTTTTGAAAATGACCCCTTAGATGAGTGCATATCCTCTATTTTGTAGTCAGTAGAGTATCCTTTCTTGAGAAGGAAGGCCTGGCGGGTACTTTCCTGTGTGCATGAACCTTACTCTGCCTGCCATCCAGTAGCCTTTGGATTGAGACTCATTCATTAGAACTAGCTTCGGTTGCTCTTCTTTGATTTTCATTTCTTCATCATGTGCCAATAACTCACACAATCCTCTTCCTCGGATGGTCTTTGTAAGCTTGATTTCAATGTCATATTCTAGGATCTTAGTGATCCAATTAGCCTTTTTTTTGGTGATTTCTCCTTCCATGATGTGTTCATGCACACTAGAATGTGTGACATAAACAATAACCTTATTGAAAAATATTATGTGTCGGAACTTCTTGAGTCCCTTAACAATTGCGAACACTTGCCTCTCAACTGAGTTTTAGATCGTCTCATATTCCTTTAAGGTCCGAGAGTGAAATGCTATTGGATGTTCTCCCTTTTCTTCATCATCTTTTTGAGTTAAGACAGTAGCAATTCTTGACTTGCCACTGAATACATACATTATGAAGTCCTTCAATAGGTCCAGATTAACAAACATAGGAGATAAAAAGAGAGCATCCTTAACCTTCTTGAAGGCTTCTCTAGCTTCTTTAGTCAATTTGAATAATTGATACTTTTTCAGCATTAGGGTGATTGGTCTGATTAATCCTACAAAATCCAAAATGAATTTTTTCACAAAATTTACCTTCCCCAAGAAAGAATGGACTCCTTTCTTGTTGACTAGTAAGGGAATCTATTTGATTTCTTTCACCCACACGAGATCAATTGCAATTCCTTCTTTGGACACTATATGTCCCAATAGCTTTCCTTGTAGTACTCCAAAGACACATTTTTTTAGGTTTAGGGATACCACAAACTCCTAGAATTTTTTGAAAACCATCTCAAGGTGATCAAAGTGATCATCCTTATGTTTGGATAAAATCATCAGATCATCTAAATAGATCAAGATAATATTGTTGATCAATTCGCTAAAAGTTATATCCATTGCCCACTAGAAAGTTGCTCCTGCATTTGAGAGACGGAAAGGAATTTTAGTATATGTAAATGTTCCCCACTTGGTAGTGAACGTTGTTTTGTGTCAGTCATCTTCTTTGACCTAGATCCGATTGTAATTGGAGAAGTTGTCTACCAGAAAAAAAAATGCTGACCCTATCACTGTCTGCAAGATTGGCTCCATAGAAGGCAATGGGTAGTGACCTTTTAGGGATGCTTTGTTCAGGTCCCAGAAGTCAACACATAGGCGGATGTCTCCATTCTTCTTTTTGGACTAGGACTAGGTTGGATACCCACATGTTGTGCTTGATTGAAAAGATGATCTAAGACTAAATCAGCTTTGTCAGCTCTTGCACCATCAATGCTTTGATCTTCAAATTCACTAGCCTCTGTTTTTGGCGGATGGGTTTTGCACCTTCTAGAAGCTCTGTTGTATGTTGGATGATGTTAGGATCATATCCTTTAAGGTCATCATATAACTAGGCCACTACTACTTGATACTTCTCACATAAATTGATGAGCCTTTTCTTATCATGATGTGGAATGTCTTTCCCAACTTTGAGCTTTCTTCCATCTTTGACCTAAAGGTCTCCATAGTCGCTTTTGTCCACCAAAAACTTCCTTTTATCATTTCTTGTGTCATCACAATCAAACATGTTTTTGAGAGTGACCAGTCCCTTTAGAAGCTTATCAGACCTTAGCTGAATGATTTTTCCATCATATGCTTTGGCAATCTTTGGTTGGAGTCGTTCATAAAACTCTCTCGACTTTTGGATGAATGAGGTGATGTGTTCATCACTGTCAAATACCTGCTAGCTCTAATCATTATCTAGAATTTTTGGTTAGAATATCACTCGTACAGAGTTCTTGTTATGAATTAGGTCGGAGGCAGGGTCAAACTGAGATCTGATTATGGCCATGTAGTCCCCATCACTATTTTGTTCTCGGGGAAATGGCTTGATGTTGAAGACTTCAAAACCTTCGATTACTCTATGTCTATATGATGGCATGCAAAAATTCTTTGTAGTAGAACCCTCTAACTTGATTTACTACTAGTTTAGAATCTCCGAACACCATTAATTGCTTGATGCCAATCCACTCCGCAAGACTTTGGCCTTGCACTAGTCCTTCATATTTAGCTTCATTGTTTGAACAAGCGAACTGGAAGAAAAAATACCAAAGTGTCTTTTCATTATGCAAGGATATCAAACATATCTTGGCCCTTGCACCCACTTTGCATCTTGCTCCATCAAAGTGTGACATCCATATCTCTGAAGTTTGGTCACTCTCAGGTTCCTTTATGACCTTTAGAAGCACTTGATCTTCATCATAGATGACATAGGTGTCCAACCTAGTAGCATGATAGTTTTTGAAAGGGTTAGCATCTATGTATTCGCTTAAGATAACCTCTTCTTTATCGGTATGATCTCTAGTCACTTTTTCATCTTCTAGCAACTTAGTGCAATATGTTTCCTTCTTGGTGAAAGAGGTATGAGTAGCCTCAAAGTTGATCATGGCTTCATCAGCCACATGTTCCGAATGCAGAGTTTTGGATGCTATTTTTATTTTAGCTCCATGCTTAGTCCTTAGGATTAAGTGTGACCAGTCCAGAGAAATATATCCACCTATCTTTGAAGTGAATTCTCAAGATAGGTAGAGACTGAACATGGGGGAGACATCTATGATCACGATATCTTGCAGAACTATGATGTTGGGGTAGGAGAACAGAGTCAAAGAGAGGTCCTTGATGACACCTATGATTTTGAATTTGTTCCCATCAAGCTGCATAACCCACCTCTTTAAAGTCTCATAACTAAGTCCAAGGGCTTCAACTATCTCCTTGGGCATGACTGTAGTGCTAGCACAGGATCTAATAATGGCATTATGTAGTAATTTTTCTCCCACAATAAGGGTCAGGAAGAAAGGTTTTAGTTTCAAATTATCTCTAACCTCAGTAGACACTTCCTTTGTGTTACTTGTGAGAACTTTGGTAGGAGGTGATGGAAAAATATCCTTTCCTTTGAGCAATTGTTGTATTGGATCGATGAATGGATCCTCTCGGAGGGCCTTCTGTAGTAATGTCTTCTACTCTGGAATAGCTAAGATATCCCACAGAGATACATTAGCAGATGATTTTTTCAATTGTTCCACCACATTGAATGGTGGTAGATTTGGAGGCTTTTTCTCTTTAGCTCGAGTTATAACAATTTCCCTTCACGACGAACATTGGATTGCCACTGCAAAGGTACTGGGTGTCTGGTTGGAAGCACTTTTGGGCTGTAAACTGACTTCTTGCGGAACGATTAGTTCACCTATGAATCTCCTCTTTGAGAAAGAGTTGTAATGAAACTACACTTATGGGTTTTTTGATGTGGATGCATCATTGGAAAACACCACCTCTTCTTCTTCCATCCTTGAGAAGAGCGTGTGATTGGGAGCAATATCCATTTCTTGCTCCAAGGACATCCCTTGCATTTACACGATAAGTACCACATTTTCCATTTGTGAAGAGGTATATACATAACCTCCATGGTCCGATGCCGCACCTTGACTATGTTATTCTACCTCCTTTTGTTGTAGATTTTCATGCAAGAAATTTTGGGGCATATGTGCGTCACCACAAGGAAAGCACCAGGGGTGGATGTCATCAACTAGACTGTTTTTCCCCATTGTCAGCTCTTTGCTTGAGCTTGGGTTGGTGCTCTGCAATGGAGAAGGAACATGTACTATTTGATTAATTATTTACGCCTGTCGATATGTGCACAAGCCTCCTTGGAATTGGTTCTATTGGTAAGAATACCTTCCGCCTTGATAATTTTGATAGGTTGGCTTCAGAGGTGCAAACTAGTTTCGCTTGATGACAGTTATTTCATTGGCCGTAGCCCACAACATCTCCTTGACGTTGCTTATATCATCCTTTGAAGATTTGGATGTAGAAGCGACGTTCTGTGGGGCACTCGGATATGTGTACATAGATTGAGGAGGATCCAACACACTGGTAGATGCTACTTCTTGAGTGGGACTTGATATTTTGGGAAATATGGGCATGATGGGTCGGGGCGACAACTTTCCTGTGTCTATTAGATTATTCTCTGATTTGACTACGACATTGTATGTGTCTGGTAGAGTGGTTCCATCAAGAGATTAGATCATCATATAGATCTCAACATTGATAGATTTCAAGTAGAACATGAATGAAATCTTGTCCAACAAGCAGATAGCAACCTAGATTCTCTTGCAAGTTATGTGGAATTGGGTGTTGAAGTCAGTCATGGCTTTGTGTGGGGCCCACTTTATGATTTCCAACTGATGATATTATGAAGACTTGACCCCGTCATTAGAGAATCTTTCATAGAAAGGGTCTCCAAGCTAGTCCCTGTTACCGATAGTATTAGCCTACAGAGTGTGGTACCAATCTAGTGCTTTTCCCCTAAAAAAGGATCCAAGCAGCCTTAGCGCCAAATTTTAGGTGGTGATTCCATGCACCAAACACACATCCACCACATCTTATAGATGTTCGTATGGTTTTCTTGAGCCATCTCTGGTAAATTTAAGTATAGCCTTTAAAGCAGAGACCAGAATAGGGGCCCAAATGGCGGGTGCTACTAGCACTATGAGGGGACTTCTGGTATCCCAAGCCACACAATTTTTGTTAGCAGTTAGAACCATGGCTAGAAGAAGGGGTGGAGGGAGCAGAATGTTCACTATTTGGGTCGCAACTTGTACTGTTCCTATTGGTGACACTCACAAACCAGGGTTATTCACTGTTTGGGATCTAGTAATAGGTCGATGGCTCATACACACTCTTTAAATTTAGATTCATTTAAGAAGTCCCATCGAGAGTGCCAGAAAAAAGAAACTATTGATGCCAAAATTTGGCAAGGTAACAACCTTTATGGGAAACTCAGTTAATGGGGGGACCAATTGCGCTAAACTGAGTGACCTATGGTTTTTTAAAGAAGCTAACTTCTTCTATAATTGGGGTTTTGGAATAGGAAAATGAAGTAGATATAAAAAATAAAGATCTAATTAAGCTGATGCGCCAAGATTTAGATTTAAGGCATGATAAACCTATCTTTTGGATGTGATTTAAGGGACCATTCAGCAATCTGCCATGTTGTAGAATAACAAAAATTAAATATGATAACCTAAATAATTTATTCAATGAAAAATAATTCTCACAAACATTCACTCAAAAGAGGAGTCAAAGACATGATCTAAACCACAAAACTTGTATTAAAATCATAGAATTTCTACAAATAAACAACTCATGACAATAATGGCACAGTATAATATTTTATCAAATAGCTTAAGAAAATAGAAAGGCCGAACAATGGAACAGTCTGAGAATCTTACAAAATAATCTGAAGCAATACAAAAGGCCTCATGTCTTTTTCCTAATTTTTTTGTATCCTCTGAACTCCATTTCAGAAGGAAGAAGTATAATATATAACTAAAAATCCCACAACCTGGTGTGTGAGTAACATAAAAGATTTTGTATCTCGAGCAATGATGCATGCAACAATAATTCCCTTTCACCATTACAATAGAAAATATTTGAACCATGAATGTAGTCTCTCCCCAACCAAATGCATCCCCTACGAATGATGGCAGTTAAGACATGTGACAGGTTGGCAGGACAAGCAACTTGCTATCACCTCCCCTTCGAAGAACTCTTCGCAAAAGAGACATGTGGTAATAGGTCAGGGCCCACTGATTTATTCCTTCCTCTTGGGTTGAGAGACTACATAGTGAAGACACATGGAGGAATTCTTTACTATCGATGTCGACTATGGGGTCCACCAAAAATGTATGCAAATGAAGCTATGTGGCACGCGGTCGGGGTCTGACTAAAAAGTGAAGGGAAGCAGTCTTTAAGAGCCCATGGTGACAACATGTGGAAGCATGGCGGGAGCCGGTAGGAGAGAAAAAGAAGTAATCAGTGTGAAGATTTCCCGGTGGACACATCGCAATAGTGAATGGAAATCTTCAAAATAAGCCCCAATGATTTCCAAACAATTGAGGCACAGACCGGTACTTAGCAAGAAGAAAACCACTCGTAGGGAGCTCGGCAAATTTATGTATCCACAGTAATGATTTCAGCTTTGTGTGTCATAATGTCATTGCTAGGGGGAGGATTAGCAAGACAAGCAAGACTTTCATGATCTTCAATGATTGTGGCTTCTTTCTTATAGATACCTTCATCACCAATGGGAGAGATATTAGAAGAAGAACAATTATGATTATCATGATTATTGATGCTTGCATCCTCTTGTGCCAAACCTTTAGTGGATTATCTAGGAGAGATGAATTCTTCAAGGGCTTCATCTAACATTGAAAACTCATCACTACTAAAGCGTTTGAATGATATGTTTTCTCTAAGGTTTACCATTTTTCATTTGTTTCTTATGATGTTTGTATTTTTTTTTCATTTTTTGATGAAGCTAATCTAAGTGTGCTAGGAACTAATGCTGAAAATGAAAATTGCAAAAATCTAATGCTATCCACAATGGCCATGAATGTAATAAATTCTTATTTCTAATGAAGAAAATGTAGTAGAAACTATGCAAACTTAAAATACAATATAAAGACATAGGACGAAATGCAACCTTTCCGATTTCAAACAAAGTAATTTACTGATGACACTATGCAATAATCTAAAAGATGAAAGATTGGCAATGCAAATGTGACTTTTAACAATGCATGATACCAAAACTCAACCAACTAATACAGATAACTAATGGCAGCAAAAAAAAGCATAAAAATAGGGTTTTCAACTCTGTAAAAGGTAGTTTTAGGGGTGAAAAGGGACTAATTCACCCAAGGTGGCGAACGAGTCCCAGTAGAGAGTTTTTTCAAAAGTTTCAAAAATATCTTAGTGATTTTGATGTTTTATGTGCTCTATGATGTAGGCGTAAAATGCAAACACAAAATTTTAGAGATTTTCAATGATTTCAGATGCGAAAATGCAACCTATATGCACTTTTACCAATGCAAAATTGGAAACCCTAGAATGCAAGTTAACTAATGAAAAATGCAATGCAAGCTAATCATACGATGATGGTGGACTCCAAATTAGACAAGGTAGTATTTGAAAATCAGGTTCACCAAAATGAACCATAGATTTTTGTGGTTTAGGGTTTTATGACTCTCTTGCTCAATTAGGGTTTTTCACCTAAAGGAAAGAGATAGATCCCACACAAAATCTAGGTGGTTCACTGAAACTAATGCAAATATAATGAAAATATGTCTAAATGAAATGACCTAAACACAACAAACTGATAAAATGGATTGATTATTTATGCAAAACCTAAGAAATATGAAGTGTCTAAAAACACAATGTGATATGCAAAAACACCTAGAAATGAAAGCACACTGTAACAAAACTTGATGAAACTGGAAATGTGCACTTGAGAGCTTGATGGAGACTAGAAATGACATCACGAATGCTGCTAATACTAAAAAATTTTCCTACTAGGACTCATTCACCATTCTAGGCGAATTAGTCCTACTTCTGAGAAACTGTCTTGGAACCCGTTTCAGACAAATGGGTATCCAAAACTACAAAGAACACTTTTTAGGCTGGGAAATAGGAATCATTGGACACTAATGGTGAATGATTCCTCTTTTGAATTTTTGAAAATACATTTAAGTGGAAATAGAAGCCCTCGCTCTACACTTTAGTTCCTAACAGGTGTTCGCCTCCGAAACTCTGATTTTTGACACTATAAGTGACTTTTTGTTGATTTCTTGACTTGGTCAACAAGGAGATGTCTTCAAAAACTTTGAAAGGAAATCTTTAATTATTTACAAGTCTTCAAGACACCTAAATCTACAAACACACAAAAAGAGAAAGAGAAATATTTAATGTTAGGGCATGCAGGTTTGCCTTGGTCAACCCCCTTTTTAGGTAATTAAACCAAAATGAGAAAAGAGTTTAATGAAGCATGAAATAATAGAATTATTACCTTGCCATGAAAATTGATCTTGGATTTATGCAAAAAAAACATGAAGAATTTTCCTTTGAATGTCTAAAAAATGTTATCTTAATGACTTCAAATGTTGAAACCCTAGCTTTTTTGACTTGAGGAAGAAGACAAATGATGAATGAATGATAAAAGATGTGAATTAGGGTTTAGATACTTGATTTTACAGGAAATTATCCTAATTTTCCCATAAATTGGATCCCTAAGGCCGACATGAAAGAATACTAAACTTAAATTCTAGAATTTCCTGCTCAAAACTCAAAAATGACCCAAATGGGACTAATTAGCCACCTTGGGTGAATCAGTCCCACCTGGCAGGGACTCATTCACCTAGAGTGGAAAATTAGTCCCAGAGGTGTCCTTTTGATAGCTAGAATGTTGGAGAGTGATAAATTTTAGTTCTTATGTTGATTTCTTCAGTTATTTGATCAAATTATGCCTTAGGGTGCAAAATATGGGGTGATAGGGGCCTATTAGTGATGATGTAAAGTTTAATTAGGGCTTAGGACATATAATTCAATGTGAAAGTGTGATTAAATATAGTTTACAACACTAAAATAAGGTCCACAGAGCCTAGAAAGGCACAACATCGAATGTGAATGTGTAAAACACATTACAACACTAGATTAACATTAAGTTTATTTTACAAGTCTTCTAGATTGATGTTATAATGCAATTAAATATATTTAGTAATTTTGAATTAAGGTAAAATGGGTTTATTAAGTCTAGAGAGGTGTGAAAGCTCTTTACAACTCTTTACAACACCTTTACAAGACCTCAATAAATGCACTTGCAAGGGTCCAAGACCTAATGCGGATGTGTAAAACACCTCTCAACACTAAATCAAGGCCTCATTAAGTTTGATTTATCATCAATTATTCACAAATCAAGCATGTTTCCTTTTTTCTAGAGTACACTTTTTGTAATCTTATTTCATGTATTTATGAGCTTTGAATAATAATAATAATATTTATATGACTATTTAAAAAAAAACACCACATGATGTTTTTTACCTTTCAAAATTTTCCCTTTTTACATGGTGATTGGGAATATGACATTACTTTATACGATGTGGTCATATCTTCTTTAGCTATTCATGTTTTTTGAGCCTTGTGATGATATTATTCATGCATGTCATGATAGGCCTATTTATATACCATTAAATATATCTTTTATTGATGATAATCTTGTCTAAATTCTAAATAATTTTTAATGTGATAATGTTGTTTCTAGTGAGCATATTGTTTCCACCAATTATGTTTTGCTTCTCTTTCCTCTCTGAAATATTATATATGTGTTTACCTAATTACATATATTTTTGAGTAGCCTAGTAGCATGCTAGTTGATGTGAACTTACCTTTTTTGTGATCATTGTCATACTAGTAAATTTTTTAATTCTTGCATTTATTCTACCACTAGTGACATTCCTTAGATGCTCATTCTTGTTCTTCTCATGATGTAGTTGATGATTATTTTATTTTTGATGAATATTTTTACGTTAATGATTCTTTATTTTGTGTTCATAGTATAACTCAAATTTCTATCCTACACTCTATTTGTGATTATTTTCTATATACATTTAACGCTCTAACAAAAAAAATTATCAATACATATTGGGTTTACAATTAATGTGGTCATGTTCTTAAAACTAGTAGTGATGTGTCTTACTCTTTTCTCAATGTTTAGAGATTTATATTTCTCATTTACCTAATTTTTTGTTAAAAGAGGCAGGGGAAAGGGCCCTTGAACCCAACGAAAAAAGAAGAACAAGGCTTACAGGCCAATAAACCAACACAAAAAAATACCAAGGGTGTAAAACCAACTAGCACCCTACAACAAGACTAACACCAAACAACCAAAAATAGAAAAAACTACAAGTCAAGAATAAACAACAGACATAAAGACATAACCAAGTCTAATTGATCAAGGTGAACATAGGACCATTAAGAACATAAATCAAAAAAACCAAAAACAAAGATCCCAAAAACCACAATTGCTCTTTTGATTAGAAGATGAGCTTCCATTCTTGCTCTAGTTGTTCCATTGTGTCACTATATTGTTCCATAGATCTAGTTGCTCCTTCATCCAAGTTCTCCTCAACAGCCTGAGAGGCTTTCATATTTTTATGACATTTCCTGGCCTAAGTCACACCACTCCCCATATCGAATATAGCCTTTCATATAATTCCCAAGGTGATTTCCGTTAATTTACTAAAGGTCGTGTCCATCTTATCCACTTTGTGCTGTAGCACATAGACTTGAGCAACATAGAAATCAAGGGGACTATTATTATCTTGCATCTCCTCAACCTTTTCCTCCATAGGTTGTTCATCCATCCCCTTTGTGAATTCCCTTATCACTTCCTCAACTTTATGTTCAATATTTTGGAACCCTTCCTTTCCTTCATCCTCTGAGTCTTCGATGATTGATTAGTTATCACCAACCATTTCTTCATCGTAGTCACTAGTACCAAATTATTTTGAGAGGTCTTCTCCCAAAACCAATGATAACTCGTTTTTACTCAAATTAATGGTAGGCGAAGCTTGATCTTCAAGGTCATCCCTAGGTTCTTCAAAGAAAAGTTTCTTACCTTTGGTAGATTGACCTGTGAGCCTTGCCGACCTTCTCTCACCCTTCCCACTACTAGAATCTTCCAATTTTCCTTGCTCAGGCTCCTTGTCTCTAATCTCAATAGTGACATTTTTTACTATTTTAGGTTCAATATTATCAAAAAAATTCCTTTTAGTGCCAAAGACATTACCTGGTGGGTTAAAAATAACCTCCTTTCCTTTCAAATTTTGAGAAATAGGGTTTTCTTGGTAAGAAGGCCTTTAATAGAGGGTTGTTTCAAATTGGCAGGACAACATGGAGTTTATAAGAGGGAGGTCTCATAGAGTCCAAGTACCCACACCAAAGGAATTATCCTGAGAGGGGCAGGGGAGGGGTTTCACTTGAGAAATGGGGGTAACATTACCAGTAGGGATACCACAAGAAGGTCTCGATAGGGGGTAATTGCATAATCATAGTTTTAAAGACACTGGTTTTGACCCTGGTGGAGAGGGGGTGAGGTTTCCTTAGCTTTGCAGTGTTTGAGAGATGAAAATAGAAAAGAAGGTATATTTCCTTTTTCATTCCTATGAATGTGACAGAGGAAGGGAAAATGGTACCCGTGAACAGTGGTGTAACATACTTCTATGGTGAAATACTTCATGATGTGCACACTAACAACCCCATAAGGTTCCAAGAGGTGCTCCATATCATAGCCATTTTGGAAACTCTCAATATTTTCACCACCTTCAAGAAAGTTGTCTATAAACCTCTGGTAATTTCCAATGCTTATTTTGGACACCCTTAGGCCACTGTACTAAATACTAGTCACAACTGTAATCATTCTAGTGGACACTTCAAACGCAATGCTACCAATTTGAACTATATATTCTCTCCAAGAGTTGTAAAACTTTGTAGTTATATCATCGCCATACCCTCACATCACCATAAAGAATGGCGTCATATGAGCCTCTTGAAATAGCTTCCAAAGCTCAACATTTTTCCACAAAGGAACACAAGATAATGGCCCCAATAATTTCCTAGGAACCCCATGGAATTATAGTGGAAGAGGAAGATGAAATAATTTTTAATCTTCACAATAGTCACATTAGTGGGTAAAAATTTAGCAAGTAAGAAAATATTATAGTTGTTTCCAAAATTTGGTGAAAAAATAGTGGATAAGACCTCTACTAGCATGATACTATCATCACACAACATCTAGAAAGATCTAGTAGTATCATAGATAAAAATTAAAGAGTGATTAAATTTCCACCAAATTCTACCAATCCACTTCGAGAACCATAATTTGTGTGAGAACAACCCCAACAACAAATAATGATAGATAAAAAGATCTAATTGTAGCCAAAATTCTGATTGAAAGGTTGTCTAAATGAATGAGACTTAGGAAATAAATGTGGGCATAATGAAGAGGAGATGCGGGGCTTATCTATCATAATGACGATTAATCTCAAATCCTTAGCTTCAGTGGAGATGTGATATGTAGTCATTTCACAAAGGCTTCCCTTGAAAAGCACATCATTGAAATAATAATCCACATTAAGGTAAAATGAATTAAAATCATAAGTCCTTAAAGGACTTACCTTTTCATAATAAATAGAAAAATCCCAAGGAACAAGATACATTCCTCTAAAATCCCCTATCTGTGTCAAATAAGTATGAGGACTATATGCCAAGCCATTAAAGTGCATGAGTTGATGAAACAATCCAATCTTGGCATCACCCTTTCCATGTAGTACTTAGCCTCCCACTATAATTATTACACCTCACACCCTAAGATGGACCTAGGTAAGTATGCAAGGCAAGAAATCAAGCTGGCATCACCCAATCTATGTAGTTCTCCACCTCACTACCATGTTTGGTACAACTCATTCTCTTGGTAGAGCACATTCTATTAATACGTGTCATCCAGTAGCCACTAAGATTCAAATTCAAATTCACAAAGGGGTGGCCTTGTCTTTCATGACACTTCATCTAGGGAATGTTGCATTTTGAATTCAAATTTAAAATGGAGGAGACCATCAACCCAATCCACATAGCATCAAAACCTTCATAAAGTAAGGAAAACAATATCATTATTGAATATTATCAGAAGCCCCATCCATTTAGTCCTTAGGTAGCCATTGCTTAATATAAGTTGGGATATTCTTGAATCTCTAGAAGTGCCATTGGGGAAGGAGAGCCCCGTGTTGGAGATTGCATCAAAAAATTGTTTCCTTCTCTATAAATATGGGATACAAGGACACTTGCCATCAAATAGAGCACACGTCTTGAATCTCCAATTAGGCTATTGATATTCCAAGGGGCTCAGTCAGACCATTGAGGAAATCCACAATTAGTTTAGAATCTCCCTCAATAATGACTCTATAAAAACCCATATCTTTTAGCTTCTTAATACCTCTCTAGGAATCCAATACTTCCACCTTTATGCTAGTATCATTACCAATACATTTCACATAGGCATCTATACACCTCCCATGGTGGTCTCTGATTAGACCGCCACTTGCAGCCATTCCATGATTTTCTTTAGAATATCCATCGAAATTCAATTTAACCCATTCCTCTAGGGGGCCTCCAATGAGATAATTTACTCCTCAAGATATTGTCCTAGTTTATCTTGGTCAGATCCAGGTCAATCCCCCACAACTATTTAATTTTGATGTCTCTATAATTAGGCATAGTTTTTGAGAAGATAAAATTTTATGAGTTCAGATTATCAATCGATTGTTGCTTCACACCAAAGAATACCTCACCACTACTTCTCTAATTTTCCTTGAAGATTTTATTACTTTGTTCCTTCCAGATGTGCTAGAAAACCAATGGAGGAACATGTTTCCAAAGCTGCTTGATTATAGGATGAGAAAACAAATAGAAAATCCACTGACTCATGTTGAAAGGTCCTTCAGGTCACTAGGAAACATCCAATCATAAAGGATATTTTTAGGGTCAAGGACAAGACTTCCCAAGCATAGGGACAATGAAAAAGTAGTTAATTAATAGACTCTCTAGTAGAAATACAAAGAATATATCTATTTGCAAATTGGATCCTTTTTATTAAGTACATCAATGGCTAGGATTTTACCATGTAAAGTGGCCCACCAAAAACAATTGACTTTTGAAATTAGTTTAGGATTCGAGATATAGGACCAACTAAAATTTTATCCACAACTAGGGGACTAGACAAAAGGTTGTAAGAATATTTAACCACAAAGGCCCCAGAGGGATTGTCACACCAAATCCATTCATCAACACCACCTTGAATAGAGAGATATCAGTCTCCCAAGATGGAATTGAGGGCATTGAAGATATCTGGAAAGGGTAGCACATTGCTACCCTTACGTACTCTAATATTCCAAACATCTTTTTCAAAGTTTCTCCATCTAGGTGCGCCATCAAGCCAATTGATATACCCATAGATAGAAGTACAATAGAGAGTTAGGAGGTCTTGTTTGATGGGATGAAGATTAGCCACTGAGGATAGCTTAGGACCCATACTGCACACTTCATCGTAGAAATTAATAGTGCTCCCATCCCCAACTTTCCTTTTGACACTTTGAAATAAAAAATTCCTAGTTTTCAAAATGTTATTCCAAAAGGTAGATCCCTTTGGTTTAAGTCCTTGTGGAGCAACAAGATTTTTGGGGGTTCATTCCCCATATATTTAGCTCTGAGGATGCTAGACCAATTTTTTTTCCTTAGAACATAATCCATCGCATTTTTCTCATCAAGGCCTTGTTGAACTCTTTTAATCTTCTAATTCCTAGGCCCCCACACTTTTTTGAGGAATAAACTTTCTCCCAGGACACAAGAGCTATCCTAGATCTCTCTTCATTCCCATCCAAATAAAGGTCTTTTGAATTTGTTCAATCTTTCTTATGATAAAGGAAGGAATTTTAAAAAGAGATAGATAGTAAACCTAAATATTTTGGAGTGAATATTTTAGGAGCATAATCTTACTTGCTTGACTGAGAAGTTTCCCTTTCCAACTGGCCAACTTCTTATTGATCCTTTCCACAATACCATTTCAGATGGAGTTGCCAAGTTCTTACTACTAAGGGGAAGACCCAGATAAGAATCAAGTACTTCAACAATCTAACATCCCAATATTCTGAAAATTCTATCTTTCACTTGTTTAGTAGCATTAAAAAAGTAGTTTTCTTTTGTTGTAGTTTATAAACTGTCTAGAGCAGTTTGCATACTTATTTAGAATAGCCTTCCAATTAGTAGCCTCCACTATCGAAAAAAAACAAAAAGGAAACGTATCATCAATGAATTTTTTGAGAGAGGTAGAAGCTAAACAGGAAGTATCACAAACCCCCTTGAGGTATCCCAGGTCTAAACTCTTTTGAAGAGTTCATCCCAAGACTTCAGCAAAAATTATAAAAAGATACAAAGACAAGAGGTTACCTTGTCTTAACCCTTTCCCATGAGTAAATATTTTAGTAGGAACACCATTAAGGAGGGAAAAAAAGCTTGTGGTAGAGACACACTCCTTAATCAATCTCATAAACCTCACTTTGAAACCCAAATTTTCCAACAAAGCAAAAAGAAGTCCCAAGAGACCCTATTGTATGCCTCAAAAATATCCAGTTTAACGGCCATACACAAGATTTTGGAGTGCACGATAGAGTGAAAAACTTCATTAGAGATAATGGCCCTATCTAAAATCTTCCTACCTGCCACAAACCCTTTCTGGTTACCAGAGATATTTTTTTCTAGGAAGGGCTTAATCCTATTAACCATAATTTTGCAAAGAATTTTGTAGATCATATTGTAAAGACTGATTTGCTGATAGTCAAACATGGAGCTCAGATCATCCTTTATGGGGAAAAGAACAATATAAGTTGCATTCAATTGTATAAGAAGCCTCCCAGCACATAAAAAGTATCTAGCCATTAGGAGGAGGTCATCAGCTAAAATTTCCCATAAATCTTGAAAAAAGGTAGGAGGGAAGTTGTCTACCCTCGTGGATTTGTAGGCACCAAAGTAAAAGATAACCAATTTTACTTATTGTAAAGTCACCTTGCACTCTAGAGACTTAATATCCTTGGGGGATATCAAGTTAGGAATAACCTCTACGAGAGAAGCCAACTCTTCAGATGAGGGAGCCAAAGGGCGACCACCACAACTGAAGAAGGAAACAACCTCTAATTCCAATTCTTCATCCTTTCTGAGAAGGTCCACATTATCCTTGACTAGAGAGAAGATTAGTTAGTAAGACTATTCACTAAAAAGTTAGAGGTAGCGTGGTTGAAATGTAAAATATTTATTTTCAAGAAAAGGATTATCAATTAAACATATATGGCTATTGTTACCAATAATGAATATTGTTCTCTACTAACAAATAGTAGTTCAATAGTCATGTTAAATTTTTGTTCTACTTCCTATTGTTTTGGATCATATGTTTTTTATTTCTCTTATTATAGATCATATGGTTGAATTATTTAGCGGTAAAAGGAGTTATTTTCAGTCATGTAGATAAATAAATTGTAAAAATAAATTATATCTAATATTCTCACATCAATGATGACTTGTTTAGATAATACATGAATTTAGAGAAAGAATAGTTGATGAATATTTTCCATGTTTTGATTTACATCATGTTGCTTACTCTTCATTTATGTCTCATACACATGTTTTAATAGATGATTTCACTTTTATTGATTAATTTTTGTCAGTTCATATACTAATATTTTAACATCAAGAGATTATCATGTGATTCCAAAGACATGCCATTTCATTTGATATTAGCAACAATATGGGAATGATATCATACATTTATTTCATTACTATTGATTATGATGATATCATTACACCACAAGCAAATAATGGTAAGAAATTTATTATATTTTCAACTCCTCCACATCTAATATTGAATGAAAAGTCTTCCCAATTTTCCTTCTATCAATTTCGTTAATACATCAAAAATAATACCAAAATTTTAGGTTTCTCATTAATTATATATGGCTACCATTAGACACGCGTGAACATAGAATAGGAAGATATGTGACACTCATGTATAAAATTCAAGATCTTATTGAAAAGAAGGTGATAAAAACTAAGGATAGTATTGTTTGTGTATGTACATACCTTTCTCATCTCAATATGACAAAGATAATTCTTCCATGGCTAATAAAAGGGTATCTACACATAACACCATCTACACATAACACCTGATGAGAGCAAGACAAAGTTGAAATTCAAGTATACATCAATGACATAATTTATAATGGTATGCATACCAATATACATAATGAGAATGCAATTGAATAAAAGGTTAAAAAAGATACATAACAAGGCACTTCTTGGTAAAAATAAAAGGTCATTTCTTGAGAAATTGTATAATTAAATGATACATTTGTTCATAATGAAACATTCAAATGAATCATATTCCACTTGGATATTATAAAAGATGCTAATGGAAAATGTTCTACTAGGAGAAATAATTCAAGTGGTGCATCTTATGTTTCCAATTTATTTACATGTATTTAGGATAAATAATTCAAGTGATGCATCTTATGTTAGTAATGAAGTTTAGATATTTTGATATAATATTATGACAAATTGAAAGTGTTTTCTAAATTTAATAATTATAAATTGTTTCAAAAAATTTAAACATGATATTTTGATGATAATAATAAGGAAGATATATTTGTAATTTTATAATGTGTTGAAGATATTGCAAAGAAATTGAATAAAAAAATAATTATTTTGTTTATGATTTGTAAGAAATGTGTAATTTGTTATCTCAATAATGTTTTGTAATATGTTTACTTATGTATTCTAAAGAAAATCTATTTGAAAATGAAAATAATAAAGTAGCTTTGGATTTGGTTAAACATAAATTGCACATTAGATCTTTATAATAAAAGTTATGTATACACATGTATAAATATTAACAAAAAATAGTTTTGTTTTATTAAATTTCAAATAAATTAATTAAATTAGGTAAAAAGATATACACCATTTTTCCTAATTGTCTAGCACAAATTTGCACAATCCCCTATATAATATCTAACATGAAATTTAAGCCACTTTAGATTATTTTTTATTTTTGTTATAGATGGACAATACCATTTTTGCATTGAATATGATAGGGTGTTTTTATCAATTCGCATGAAGGTTGTAATAAATGTATGAGAAAGAGTGTATATAAAGATAGTTGATGGATGAATAGAGAATGAGTCTCCTTTATACAAAATTACACCATTTATTTATATATAATTACATAAAGACATTTTCTAAAGACATTTTCTAAAATAAACAGAAAACTAAAAAAAGAATGTTACTCCATTATAATTCAGTCTCCACCTTGCTTTATTTTAAAAATGCAAGTGGGCATGAAACCCTATTGGAAAATGGCGGGGGGGAAACCAGATTTGAACAAGGGAGGGCCTTTCGTTACCATGTTTTCAAATGATGTCTTTATGGAACGTTTAGATTTTTCAAACGATGTCTCCCTCCTACATTCTAGAACCCTTGGTCACATCTTTTTTCCACTCACTATGACCCCTACCGATAGTTCCCACTCTACTAACTGTGATCGGTGGTAGATCATGGGCTAATGCTGATCATGTGGTATATATTTTTCCTTCTATTAGCGTACCTTCTCCTAGCATGGCGTGTGTTATAGGTCTATGCCTGCTGGATCTGGTGGTGTTTTTGTTAACTTTTGAGGGCGTGTTTGTTGTAGGGGGAGGCCTAGATGATGTTTTAGATGTGCCCAACTTGTTAGCGACTGTTACGGATCCCCTATTGACCTTTGTAGCCACCGCTGGAGCGAGTATCCCTCCAAGATCTCTTTATGGGTTCGACGTTGGGTTCCTCCCGTATGCACAACAATCAACCCATTTCTTGCATTGAATCCTCCACTATTCTTATTTTGCACAAGATGTGATTGACTGCAGAAAAAAAAAACTCCAGCAATGGTCTGTTATGCAGGGTTAATCCTTTTTGGCCTTCTCTTCCTAATTTAAACAAGTAGGTTTTTTAAATTTCTAGAGGCTGCTCACAGTGTATAGGATCGAGCTATACACTTGTGCTAAGGGATCTTTCATTACAACATTTCAATCACTCGAAGATAAGGGAGGTAAGTTGAAGATAGGGAGGTAGTGTTGGATGGTGTTTTCTTTATCAAGAAGAATTGAGGGTTTAATCTAGTGATCTGCAGTTTAGTTTTTTTAATAGGGGAAACTGTTTCTTGAGTAATGCACAATAGAATCTCATTCACACTGCGGATAAATCAGGAGTTGATCCCATGACCTAGAATACCTAAAATGGGAACCAAGACTAAGTGAGTTAATCCCAGAGCTTTCAGATGTGGGGTTGGCACTCCCTATTGTTTAGACCTTGGTTCTCTTTCTTCAATCTTATTACTGAACCCCTCAATGTTCTTCTCGTTTGGGTTAAACTTCCTAATCTCCCTTTTCATTTCTAGATTCACCATTTTTCTAAAGCCATTGGCTATTCTATTGGTCAATTTCTTAAGGTGGAATTTGCTTCTTCAAATTTTAGGCATACTAATTACGCTCAAATTTTGGTCAACGTTGACATCTTCAAAACTTTTCCTAGAGATATCTTTTGGATGGTGAAAGACAAACCTTGGTCTCAAATAGTCAATTATGAGGTCTTCCCATCCACTATAGAAGGTTCTTTGGTATTGTAGAGGAGGAAATTTGCTACTCTTGAGTCTCTAAGACAAAGAAGATTCTACAGGGAGTAAATGGTCCTCAACTACCTCAAGGAATAATACTCAAATGATAGGATAAAAGATGAGAGTTTGAGAATCAGAAAGAGTAGCTCATAGAAGTTTTCTAGACAAATTGTTGAGTTCTCATCCATGGACAACAATGTGGCCTAAGGACGATAACATGGCATGCTAGTGTCTCAACAATGCATTGGTGTATCGCACAGATTGAAAAGCAAGCATATTAGAGACGACAACAAAATGACTACTAACAATCTAATTGCTAAGAATTCTTGAAATACGGAAAGGTAATAAAGTAATAGAACTAAAATACAGTAAATTAAGTAAAATGTAGATAAAATGGAAATTAGATTATGAAATGAAGGAAGAGAAAGAAAGAACTCAACCAACTAAGCAATGAAGCCTCCAACAAATAAATTTCTTCAATACCTATAGACATAAGACTGAGAGAGAATGTTGGGGTTGTTTAGGGGCTTGCCTCAATCAAACCCCCATTTCAATGTTTCCAACTCCATGGATAGCTAGATAGACAAATAGAAAAAATAGTAGAAACTAAAATGGATAAATAGACAAGATAGACAATGCATAGACAAAGGATGTGATAAATATAAAGAGGCTTAGAGACACCAGACAAAAAGTAGATATTACCTACAAGGCTTGGGGAAGAAAGAGGGAGAGAGAGAGAACTGTGACAACCAAGAGAGTTGTAGGGAGCATTGTGAGAGCTTGAAACTATTGTAGTTGTAGTGTAGCAGAATGCACACCCTTGCATTTTCACACTTGTTTAGGACCACCTTGCTTTATTTATGCTTCTTTATGGCTTAATTGGTCATATTTTGTGTCCAAAAGCCCTATGAATTACATATTTATTTGGTTAATCCTTACATTCTCCAATGCATAAATGATAATTTAATGACTCCATTAGTTTGTCCCTATTTTTTGGGTCGGGACTAAAACACCACCTATGGTGTCTTAGTCCCCCAAGGCTCTTGGGACTCTAATTTTGGCATATCCAAATCGAGACCCTTTTTTGGGTCTATGCCCCAAGTTCTTAGGACATGGTACTAAGATGCCACCTAGAGCGTCTTAGTACTCCTTGCATCATTTTTTGGATTTAATTTCAAATTTTGGCAGGATTTAGCCTCCTTTATTTAATGAATTCATATGTCAGCTTGGTGTGATATAATTTCAAGATATTAAGCATAAGTATAAATACAAGGTTCCTTCTTTCATTTCAACCCAAGTCTTTTGTGAGATCTCTTATCATAGCATAATTGAGTTCACAAGAGCATTCAAGAGCAAATTCTTCAAGCAATTGGAGCCATTTTCAGATTCAAGCATCATATCAAAGAGTTTTCTTGCATCATGTGTGTTGTGCTAACATTTGTGATGTAGTGTTTTGTTTCAAGCAAACAATTCAAGTCGTATCTTTCAAGCATTCAAGATCCATATACATTGCAAGCATTGCACACAAGTTTGCAAACTTTACAAAGGTTTGGTGAGTTGTAGCATTGCATGTTGTCCATTCATCATTTCCTTCAATATTTCTATTTCATTTCAAGGTTTAATTACCAAAAAGGGGTTTGACCAAGGTAAACTCCCATTCACTAATGAACAAGTTTTTCTATCTTGCATATTTGTGATTGTAGATCTAGGCTGTAGACTTGAAGATCACCTAGAGTGAAAATTTGCATAAGTTGCAAAGTTGCATCACAAAGTTGTCATCTTCATGGAAAATCACCTACAGGTCACATTCAGAAGCTTATGAACCTGAGATCAGAAAGGAAGCTAGTGCAAACCTTAGAGCTCAGGATCCTATTGAGAATTTGCAGAAATTTAGACTGAGACTAACATGCCATCTTGGGTGTCTTAGTCCTCCTAGGCCTACCTTTCACATATTTTTCAAGATCTGGTTTTGACATCCAAAGACTCTGTATTTTCCCTAAAAAATAGCAGTGGGACTAATACGGAATCTTGCACGTCTTAGTCCTCCACAACATATTTTGATAGCTTCTACACATTTCCAGAATCCTCAAAACATCTCTAGACTTCCCAGGTACACACATACTATCTCCCTATTGCATAATTTCATTATTTGAATCTCATTTAGCTTACATTTCTAGCTATAGGTCATTTTTCATATCACAGCTTTCTTTCCAACATTTCCTTTTCCAAGCATTTGCTTAGTGGTGAACCCCTTCAAATTCAAAGAACCTACTCCTAAGTCCTTCCAAATTTAGAATTGACTCACCTTGTGAGGTTGTTAGTCAATCCAATTGGGACTCCTAGGACATTAGTGAATGATTGAGTGGAAAAAGAGTGATCTATCTTTAGGTATCCATTTTTATATTCATCAGTAGCAAGCTCTAAAGAGTTGTACTATCAAGAGAGAAAGAGGGAAAAGATAAAGAGAGACCAATTGAAGTGAAAAGATGGATTTTAAATAGACAAGAGGATTTTGACAAAAAAATGCTTGAGCCATTTCCACTTACAAAGATATGTGACAAGTGGCAAAAGGCTCAGAAATAGTCATTTGAATGTTGAAGTGTTGCAGGATGCTAGCATGGTGTGTGGAAGTCCACACGACACACTAGTTCCCAAACAAATCACACTACAAAATGATGAGAATGAGGGAAACAAGAGGTTTGATGCAAAGCTAACACGTAAATATAGCTACTAAAAAGGAGTCTTGAGCATCCTGGGAGGGGGAAAGAGTGATTCAATTGAGCTAAAATGAGCCTACACAAATAATAAGGGTATGGAAACTAAAGTGGATTTAAAAGTATAGGTGAAATTTCCATGGGGTAAAATTTTATGACTCTACATTTTGCTGAAACTTTAGTGGGCTTATGAATATGCATGGATATGTATGCTAAAGAAAATATACTAAATATAAATAACATCATGGTGACAAAAGAATATTGTAGAGGAAGCAAATAGCTCTTTGAACTAAGGAATCATGCCCCCAAGGTGAAGACCTACAAAAAAATGCATTATACAAGAAAGATCTACACATGACAACAAAGTTAGAAAATTGAAAGCTACTAAATCATGGGGTTAGAACATATACATAGATAATACATAGGTAAAGGTATATAACAAACAAAATAAAGATATTTGAGTCAAAAAAGTAAAAGAAACCTCGAGTGGGAGGTTGTCTTAGTATGCATCATTCCCAAAATAACACGAAGTAGCACATAAAAGAATTCTTAAAAAAATAGAAGAATGTAAGGATTGATTTCTTGAAGAGAAGAATGCATTCAAAAGATAGGGAAGAAACTGATTTTAAAGAGAAAAATAGAGAGAAAGAGCATATTCTCAAGATGAAGAGGACATAGGTGTTTGATCCAGTACATACAATTGTAAAGCTAACCAAGACACCAAGAGGACACATGTCTTCTATCCCACAAAGTTGACTACAAATTCACCACAAACATGTTTGTTGCAAACAAACACATTGGGCAAAGAATTGAAAAATATGGTAAAATTCATAGACATTTCATGAAACAATCTGATCATATGAAATATGACACTGTATGGATAGCAAGGTTAGAGTTCATATGACAAGAAAATAAAGACGATGCTGATAAGTATGGATAGTCAGCTAGAGACCATATGACAAGCACTTAAAGATGAAACTGATAGGTATGGCTACCAAGCTAGAGAACATATGACAAGTGAATAGGCTTGTGGGTGTTGCAAACTGAATTGCAAGACAATCATAGAAAGATATCTAGTTATGCTTCCCCCAAGCTAGATGACGAGAATAAGATATCAAGGCTATTCATTTGGGGATAATTTTATGAAAAATCAGAATAAGCAGATATGATTCCCCCATTAGAATGATGTGTGCTATGCAAAGGAGCACGTGTCATTCTAAGGAGAAGAGAGACATAGGGAAGAAATAATAGAGGGGGTACTCAAGAAGGAAACACACCTCCAAAATAAGTTATCCCTACCACCAACGTTTAAGGGAGGACAAGCATGCTAGAGACTATTGTGTTGCTACCACAGATAAAGTTTGGTTGCACACAATATTGTAGAACCATGAATGGAAGTGAGTAAGAAAATCTATGAATGCCACATAGTGGGTAGCAACACAATAGAAGAAATTTGCAAGAACCACATGTGAAGATACTTATAATGGATAGGATAGAGGTAGACCTTAATATCACTTGCCATGTGAAGTAAAGACAAGTGCATCAACAAATGGAAGAGTGATGGCACCATAATAAAGAAGTTATTATATTTTATTCTTCAAAGCATTACATTCACTAGTGGAATGGCTAGAAACTCAATGGTATGCATAGAAACAATGTTTTTCTTTATCTTTTTTATAAACTTTCTTATGTGTATAAGGATGAAGAGTAATTTAGTGGGCTTTGAGAATACTCAGAAAACTATGCTCTTTCTTAGATAAAGAATGAGGAGAAGGAAGCAATCCATTCTCTTGTAAAGAAAATTTTGACTACTCTGAAGAAGAATCTACATGAAGAAAAAAAAATGATGAAAGAGGGGATGGGGAAAAATGAGAAGGCTTGCAACCTAAACCCCTTGCAAAAGAGCAAGTTGTTAGTTCCAAGGGGAACTTAACTCCTTTTTCCATTGACCCAAGACTATTTCCCTTGTACCCATTCTTTGAAGGACTATTAAATCCAAGGTCATATCTTGATTATAACTCCTCGAAAGGGGGAGAATGAACATTAAGGACACTACAATTATCATTCACATTGTCTCTTGATAAAAAAAAAATCAGCTTTGATAGTGGGTGTGAATGATATTATCGAGATGTCTAAGTGGATTAGGTCAACTTTATATTATCTAATTAAGGGTGTTGTGAAGTCTAAGGAACCCTAATCATCACCAAGACATGCATTCAACTTAGGAGAAGAAGTAGGAGTAAAATTAATATTTTCTACTTCAGGGACATTTGTCTCAACAATATCCTTTGTAATAGGTACTACTGGAGTAGATGTCAACAAATTAGAAGATAATGAAGGGAAAATATTTTTATGAGTAGGGGAAACTGAAGCTTAACTAGTAGTTTCCATCTCACATAAGTGTACACCATTAGGGATAGCCTTGGTTGTGAAAACTTTATTACTATGAATGAATTTTATGGATCTATGTAAAGTAGACGAGATTACACCGAATAGCGTGAATCCATGGTCTATTGAGAAGAATATTATATGGTAATTTTCTTGACATAACATATACAAGGGTGGGTATGGTAATGGTTCCCCACCTCAAAGGAAAGATCATCATGCCCAAGGCTTGTCAAATAGCATTATCAAATACACGAATGTATAAATAAGAAGCAACAAGAGAAGTTGAATCAATTTTGATTTAAGTAAATAGATCAATGAAACAAACTTTGAGAGTAGAGTTGTGTCAATGAGAGTACATATAATGTTGATATTGTTAATATTAATTATTATCATTAAAGTATCTTATTTCTTCTACACTTCTAGAGGTAGGATTTCTTGTGGATATAACTGAAAAGGTAAAAAATGGGGTTATATAAATGGGGGTTCACCAAAATGATAGTAAATAACCATATTCTCCACTATTTCATTCAAGAAATGAGATCCAAACAATGAAGTGACTGTCAACCAAAAGGTGAGTCAAATCAAGGTATGAATCTATAATTTCCCTTTTATGTAAGGACGAGGGTATGGATCAAATAGCACTTTGGGGATAAAGATTAAAAATATAAAATTAAACCCAAAATGCAAGCTATAAAGTGCATCTAGAAGATTAAGCTTAATTATGATTGAACCCATAGTCAAACTGTAGATATGATAAGGGAAAAGTGAAGTGTACCAGTCACCAAAAGTACCCTTTTCAAAGATAACTAAGGACTCATTCACCCTATGGTGAATGGGTCTTGGCTAGAGCTCTTGTAAATTTGTTTCTAGGTTTTGTTCTACTGTTTCTACACTCCCATACTCCTGAAGCTCATGGTTGGAAAGCCATAAATAAATCCTGAAGGATAGTTTTTCGTGAATTTACAAGAATGGTGAGAACTTTGATAACTTTGAAAAGTTTTCATTTTTTTCTCTTCAATAGATCTTCCACCTAAAATATGCAATCACACATTAAGAGATAAAAATATTTTTTTGTTAGGTGAATGGAGGTTTTCCTTGGTCAAATCCTATTTTAGTAATTAAACCCTGTAACATGAAATGGAATAGCATGAAGGAATGTTGAATGGAAAAATGCAATGTCACAACTCACCAAACCCTTGTTTCAACCTTTAAATATGGATCTGCAACTTGCATGGAATGGCTTCAATGGATGTGGATCTTGATCATGAAACTTGATTTGGAACAATGCCTTTGAATACTTGAATAGATCTTGAACACTACACCAACATATTATCTCAAATAACATGCATGATGCAAGGAGACATGATAATGGAATCTTGATTGTTGCAATAATTCTTCTATAAATCTACTCTTGAATACCTTGAAAATACTCTTGAAATGATCTTGATCACACTTGCTCATAAATTTTCTAGAATGCTTGAAGACTTAGATTATGCTAGAATGAATCATAGTGAAATGGCCTCTTATTTATACATATGCTAACATTAATTCCCAAAATTCAAATAAGAAAAGCCAGAATGTGAATACGCATTTGAAATCAAAGAAAAACCACTAAAAACATATTTGAAATTTTGGTCGTAGGCCTAAGTGAGGACGCATTCACCCTTGGGTGAATGGGTCCTAGGTCAATTACCTAGGACACACATTCTCCAATGTTAAGTGTTATGTCATGAAATTGATGAATGTTAGGTTTTATCCTTCAAAAATTGCATTTAATTAGGCTTAGACTTGAATTAAAGGGGCCAAATAAGGAAAATTAACCTCAATTAATTAATGAAGCCCTAAATTAGTGTGAAAGTGTAAAGGGACACTTTACAACAATAAAAATAAGGCATGACTAATTCCATTTATTTTATAAGGCCCTAAACTTAATGTGAATATGTAAAATACATATTACAACACTAAATTAAGGCATAATTTAGTCCTTTTATTATTATTATTTCTCAAATTAAGTGTGAAAAGGGGATACTTTTCCTACATTACAAGAACACAATATTTGGAAAATCCACATGAATATGATAGATATCAACACATTACAATCCATTAGCCTAGTAGAAGAAGGAAAGAGAATATTTTGCAAGGCTTCTTGAAGCACACCTTAGTAAACCAGAGCCGTCTAAAGCAAATCCCAAAGTGAATTCTTGGTGGGAGTAACATGAAGTTGCTTGAAAAGATCATACCCAATCACTCATTTAGTTGGAGGTCTAGGTGATTGAGGAAGGCTTGGTTGAGAAGGTGGTAAAGAAGTAGATTGAAAAACATTTAGTTTCTTCGTTCTATTATTATAAGTGTGAGCTACTATACTATAAGAAGATTTAAACTGTATAAAATTTGTGTAAAGATACAGAGAATCATTGTCAAAGAGAACACCACCAAAATGAATCCTTTTTGGAGAAATACTATTTGGAGTCACATAAATTAATGGTATCTTAGGCCTTTGAGAAGTGGAATATACTACAATTACATTCATGGATTCATCATGACTAATGAAGGAAAATTATTTAAAAAAATATGCTCAACATCTATCATTGGAGGATCCAATGTGAGAGGAGACTCATCATTCACTAATGAATCATCTCTAGAAGAGATTGTATTGGAATGAAGAGAAGGTAGAGTAACATTAAGAAAAATATCAATGATTTTGAATTTTCTTACAATAAAATATCCTTGAAAACAAGAGGAATTTCATGAGAAGGATCACAAATACTGAGTGACATAGGTAAAGAAAAATCACCACCACATGCATGAAATGGAACATCATTAACACATTGAAAAAAAATAGAAATTGAATTAATAAAAGAATATAAAAAATAAATTTTTAAAGTTATAAGCTAAATATAATAAATAATAAATAAACAAGTCGACAAAATGTAGACATATTATTTCTACTTTGATGACATGGAATGGGGTTCGAGGTAGCACCTTGATTTTTTTCTTAGAAGGACAAATAATCGATTTTTCTCTTCTTTTTTTAATCGAAGGAGTGTTCATGTTGGGTTCACCCAAATGTATAGGGGAAAATTTACTACTCTTGAGTCTCTAGGATAGAGAAGAGTTTGTAGGGAAGAAATGGTCCTCCACTACCTCAAGGAATAATACTCATGTGATAGGATCAAAAGGTGAGAGTTCTAGAATTAAAAAGAGTAGATCACAAAAGGTTTTATAGATAGACTATCGAGTTCTCAGCCAAGGACAACAACACGACCTAAGGACGCCAACACGTCATGCTAACGTCTCAATGATGCACTAGTGTATTGTATGGACTGAAATTTGAGAATATCATAGAAGACAACAAAATGACTAGTAATTGGAAAATGACCATAATCCTCTTTTCATAGAAACCGTTATGGACGCGTCTCCTGTTGCTCTCTCCAACTTCTCCAACTCTAGTGAAAATTTGAATCGCTCTACTACTGCATCCTCTCCTGTTTTCCCCTACTTTTTTGGCATGGTGTAGTCACCTGGGGTTGAGCTAGCTTTTGGTTCCTCCCACCCAAAACAAATTTTGAATCTATTTGTCTCCTGTCAGGCTATGCAACCTCTATTGCCTAGCCGCGACCTAGTTGTGGATCTTAGCTCCAACACCCTCCTTCCTACAGATGTTCCACCAGATGTTGAGGTTGTGTTCCCCTCTTTGCAGTGTAGTGTGGGGGTTGGCTCTATTTTTGGTGATGCAGAGCAAATGATTGATTCTTTAGTGGCTATGGGTTCTTCTATTGTGGCTACGGGTTCCTCCATGGTTGTGGGTGCACTTGGGGCTCCCTCTCCTGGGAGCCTGTGCACCCATTCTAGTCCCCTACCTTCTCTTTTGAGGCTATGAAGTTTGAGAGGACAACAAAGGGCTCTGGAAGTCCCTTATTATGTGCAGAAGTTGATCCTGTTGTCTCTCTAGGTAAGGAATTTGCTGATAATATTGCTTTTTACTCCAAGAATGCAGTTATTTGTAGATTTTTCCACTTGTGGCCTTCCCTCCCTAACTTGTACCTTTGGATCACCAATCATTGGGCTCCTTTGGTTGATGGTATGATGGAGATTTACCCTTCTGCTAGGGGTTTTTTCGTTGTGAGTTTAAGCTCTCTAGAGGATAGATAGGCTATTTTAGACAATGGTTTGTGGGTGTGGTATTCTCATCCCATCTCTATTAGGCCTTGGGTTCATTCTTTTAACCCTTTGAATGAACCCTTAGATGTAGTGCATGTTGGGGTAATATTTGCTTATCTTTCCTTATAGTTCTAGTGCTCCTCGGCCTATGAGGGCATTGGTAATGCTCTTGGTAGATTCTTGAAAATGGATTTGGCTTCCAAGAATTTTACTCACACCTCATTTTCTAGGATCTTGGTGGAGGTTGATCTTTCAAATGATCTTCCTCGTGAGGTAATTTTGCAGGTTAATGGTTGGTCATGGTCTCAGATCGTAGACTATGAGGGTCTCCCTTTTCATTGTAGACGTTGTTTTGTTGTTGGTCACTTGCTCGTGAATATTCTCATGGCTCCTGCCATACTTCCTCTACTACTTGGTGGAAGAACTCCCTTTGTGAACACTTAACTATGCACCCTTCTATTGATTCTACTTCTACTTCTTCTAATGAAGACTCAAGGCCTCCTACTCCTTCTGGGAAGAAAAAAAATGATTCAGTTATGGTGGATGTTTCTCTTCCTATGTATACATCAAGGAAATATCTAGTTATGGTTGTTCCTAATGTTGTTAATACTACTCCTTTGGTTGCTCCTATTTTGAAAATTGATGTTGTCAATTCTATAGTTTCAGGCTTGGTTTCTGATGCTTCACTAAAGTATCAGTTGTTCCTTTGGATGTTTCTCTTCCTATGGATACTTCTCTTCTTGCAGTATTAGCTTTGGGCTTGGTTTCTAATTCTTCACCTAAAGCATTAGTTGTTCCAGTGGTTGCTATTCTTCCTCTTGTATGTTACCCCAGAGGGAAGTCTTCTCCCTCTGTTCAAAATTTCTCTATTTCTATTTCTGATTCTCCCTCAACAATGGTTCACAGAAAGAAGAACTCTTCTAAGAAAGTTACAGTTTCATTTAACTTTCCTTCTAAGGTTTTTCTTGATTCAAGCACTGCTCCTTGAACATTTTATAATTGGTTCTGTGTTGGTTGTTGTTTCTCTCAATTTGGCTATGTTGGACCAGTATGTTTTGTTGAGCTGTTTGACTCTATTTTTTAAATTGTGTAAGGGTCAGGGCCCTTCCTTGCTTATCTAATAAAAAAAAAATGACTACTAACAATCTAATTGCTAAAAATTCTTGAAATATGGGAAGATAATAGAGTAACATAACTAAAATAAAGTAAACTAAGTAAAATGTAGATAAAATGGAAATGAGATGATGAAATAAATGAAGAGAAAGAAAGAACTCACAATCAACAAAGAAATGAAGCCTCTAGAAAATAAATATCTTAAATACCTACACAAATAAGGCCGAGAGAAAATATCAGAGTTATTTAGGGGCTTGCCTCAATGAAACCCCCATTTTGGTGTTTCCACTGCCACAGATAGTCAGATAGACAGATAGTGAAAATAATAGATAGTGAAATAGATAAATAGATAAGATAAACAATGCATAGATAATGAATGTGATAAATCCAAAGATTCTTAGAGACACGAGAAAAGAAATATATATTACTTGCAAGGCTTGGGGAAATATCATGGGACACTAGCATGATGTATGGATGTCTACGGAGTATGCTAGTGTCTAGACAGATCATGCTTAAAAATGGCAAGAGAGGGGAAAACACAAGGTTTGATGCAAAAATGACATGCAAAGATAATTGTTGAAAAGGAGTCTTAATCATCCTAAGAGGGGAAAAGGATGATGCAAGGGCTAAAATGATCCTACATAAATATTAAGGGAATGTACACTAAAGTGGATGTAAAAGTGTAGGTGACATTACTATGAGGTACAATTTTATGACACTACAACTATTGATCACAATTTGTTTTTGGCCCCACTCTTGCCAATCAATGGTGGGCCTATCAACTTGGTGGTGAAAGTCCCTTCCTAAAAACTTGATTGTTAATGGAAGCAAGAAAGAATCTATAATTTAAATGGTAAATTGCTAGCAGGCTCAACAACTCTATAATTATGGGCCTTCATAAACACTCAACTATTGACAATCTTTTAAATCTAAGAATGGTGGTTCTCCTAAGGTCTCCCCTATGGTTGACCCTCATATTACTATGTAGCCCCCCTCTTTGGTTGGTGGGGTTTTGGTAATAACTACGATTCTAGCTGGGAATTCTTCTTTTGGTCTAGGAGTAGATGCTCCTTCTATGTTGCTTTTTCATTCCATCCTACTTTTGAAATCTACTATTAGTCACTCTTTGCCCATGGCATCATGGTTTGAGATAATAAAAGAGAAGTTCACTTCTCCTTCTCCTTGATCTAAGGATTTGAATAATGATGTTTCTTGGACTTAAGTTAAAAGAAGGGAAAGTGTTTGGCCCTATGTAGGATGTTCACCCTTTGTCTTATTGGTTTGTGGCTAGAGTAAATGAGAAAATTTGGTTCCACTTTTAGTGAAAGAATTATGAGTGAAAAAAATTTAGAAGGATTTGATTTTGGAAAATATGACTTAACATTTTTTATTTTTAATAATTTAAATTGGACAAAATAAAAAATTATTACACATAACAATATTTAAAGTGTTGAATATATTTTCATATTTATTATTTATTTTTAAATAAAAGGGTCGTACAAACTTGAGATAAAAATAAATAAAAAATTAACTTTTCATTTTAAGTTTATTTAAGAAAAACTGTTTAAGAAATATAAGCATCATGACAAATTAAATTTTATATTACAATTACTTTAGGTCATGTTATGTTGGCCATACATAAGGAGTTTTTAAAAAACACCTTAATCTTTGTAAAAATATTATTTATTTAAAAAGAACAAAAATATTTTGACCAAACTACAACATTGTATGCATCTTTCTATAAAAGTATTTTGAAAAATATTTCTATTTACAACTTATTGTCCTCCTAGTATATGTGTATGTTTTGGTCTTTAGAATTATTTTTAAAAAGACAACTTTTGTATATCTTATAGAAAAATATTTTGTATTATTTATATATTTGAATAAATTAAATATTTAAAATATAGAAACACAATCTTACATTTCATTTTTTACACCATATTAATATTTTATTTGCATGTGTTTAAATTGTTACATCAATTATGACAAACTTTTAGGAAATATGTTTTCATTTTTTGTTCAAAAAATGGATCCAACTTCTTACACTTACCAAAATTAATTGATGTTTGTAAGAATTTCACTATCCCTTCTTTTTCTATAAGAATAGTCTTGTGAATGTTGTTTCTTTGAATAGTCTAACTACAAATACACTTTTCTTTTATATTGCTTATAACATTTTAATATTTTTTTCTTTAATATAAAAGACCTTAAACCTTGTTTTTTTTTTTTTAATCTAACACTATCCACCTTTACCATTATAAGAGTCCACCATAAAAACAATCAAATAAAATTAAGATATAAAAAAACCAAAAACTTTATAAAGAAGTAATAAAGTAATTGATAAACTTTCGATATAGAAATCAACACTAAAATTCCTTCCTTAGGAGGCTTTATAGTCATTTTATACTACCCTTTGCTCGGGCAATTATGTGTAGGTGGGTCATCATACACGAGGCTAGGGCTCTAACAATTTGGCTCCTCAAATCTATTGATATGAATAATTACACTACAATGGTTGCTATTCAAAATTATATATTTGTTCAATTACTTTGTCAAGTCAATTATTGTATGTATATATATAGTTATCATTTTTTTTTCATGAAGCTAGTTTGAAAGTGGAAGTGAGAAAGGCCTAAATCAAATAATACTATAATTGGCATGGCAGAACGAAAATTCAAAAATACAAGGAAGAAGGATTATGTGAAAGAAATTGTTTTGAACCTTGATTTTCAGCTAAAGAGACTCAAGCTTTTAATTAAATAATTATTTTAATAAATGCATGTACTTATATTAAAAGTGAGTTTAATCGCTATCAAAATTATAGATAATTATTTAAATAGTTGTAAAATAAAATAAATTATTTTTCAGTAAATAAAATTATTCGATTATTTTAAATACATTTAAAAAATACAATAACATAATTTTAAGTTATTTTATTTATTTAAAAAATATTTTATTTTATTTTTATTTTAAATATGGCTTTATTTATTCTATTTTTATTTTCTTTAAACTTAACTTTATTTTACTTTAGATTTATTTTATTTTTAATTATTTAAGATTTGTTTTATAATTTTATTTTTTCTTTTCTTTTTATGTATATAGTCATGGAATGATGCTCCGCTAAATAATGTCTCTATTGTAATAATTCGTAAATACATAAAACTAGTAGTTGTGTGTAGTGACATACAACAATGAGCCAATAGGCGGCGTAGAGTACAAATGGCTAGAATGCAATCCAAGAGACATCAAAAGGTGCTTGGAAATATCAATTTAGCAAATTGTTGTATATATTGTAAGTTCTAATTGGAACAATGATTTTCTACTACTATATTTTATTACCCGTATGTATACATTTGTATGGATGCTAATGGCACACATAATAAAATTATCTGAAAGGTTATTATACCATTGATTTGTTGTAGGAGATACAATTGTCCAATAAGTATATATTTGGACAAATCAGGGATAACAAAAAAGTAGGAAAAAGATAATAGCATTCATTTGTTTCTACTGATATTAATTGTGAGCTACATTTTTAAAATTTTGTTAGTGAAATTGGCTTTACATGCGATCAAAATATATCTCAAAACATTATATGCAAACTTTAAAACCGTAGCCACTAAACCCATGCAAAATGGTCGCCAGATATTGCAATGATAATAAAATATACTCATTTCTCAACAACAACCTCTCAAAAATTAACAGTGACAAACTCATCAAAAAATATACTCCTTTCTGAACAAAACCTTGTTGAAAATTAAAACAATACAAAATTTTCAATAGAACCTCATTGAAAATGATATAATATAGCCTAAGACAAAGAACAATAATCAACAATACCTAATAAAAACAATATTGTCTTTTCTCAACAACACCCTATGGAAAATTCAAACATTATAGCCTTTTGAACAAAAGCTTATAGAAAATGAGACAATGTAGCTTGAGCTAGACAATAACTATCGACAAAATCTGCATAATTTCAACAATTCTATTGTGTTGGAAACATAGCCACAAAATGCAAGGAATAAAGAGAGACCTAGAGCGAATTGACAACTCAACAAAATGTTATGAAAAATTGAAACAATATATCCTTTTCAACAACACGTTCTAAAAAATGGAATTATATAGCTTAAGCAAGAGAACAATAATCAACATTGGCCAATGGAATCTAACAAAAAGTGTATAAGATTAACTATTTTATTCCATTGCAACCATAATGTAAAACATATGAATTTTCTCTAAATCTTACGTCAGAAACATAGATATTTGTACATAAAAAATATAAATTAAAACTCAACAAAATGACGCCTGCTCTCCACCCTACCATATTGGGTGATGGAGCCTCATGGGCTCTCACCAAACCCCTGAGAAGGAATATACATTTCCCACCACTCTAATCAATGGTGAAATGAATTTTTCTTATTACAATCAATTTAGAGTACATTAGGATATGATTGTCTATTTGACCATTGTTACTAATTTGCAGTCAATATAATTGTTCTAAAAGGTTGTTTGCAACACATTAGTTAATCAAATTCCATATTATGGTTGGAGTATGGTCTACAAGAATAACAAAAAAGTGTGAGTTTAGTGTGGTGATTATGTAAAATAGAATGAACTGCATAACATTAACTATTTTATTCCATTACAATCATCATCACATAAAGCTAAAACTCATAGCTACAGTCCTATGCAAAACCTATTTTACAAAGGCGAGACCATATATAGCTTATATATATACAGTGTGAATTTTAGTGTGGTGATCATGTCTAATTCATAGACAATATATAAATCAGGAGGTATCAAAGTTCTATATTTTATAAAACATACTTTTCTTAGTACTTATAATGGGACGGATAAAGTAATTATAATTTAGCCATAACTAGTGCATGCGGTAGAATGTAGTATGTACAGAACAAAACAAGGCCCAATTTCCACCCTACCATATTGGCTCATGGAGCATCATGCACTCTCACCAAACCCCCAAGCAAGAAAATAAACTGTCCACCACTTTGATCAATGGTGGAAGCAATGTTTTGGCTGCTACTGACTTAATACAAGATATAATGCCATCAAAAGGCCCATGAAGGATAATTGTTTGGGTTTTGTCTTGCTGCAAGCATGAAAGGATTATCTGAAGTTTAGTGTAATAAACACATACCACTGGTAGACAATAAATAAATCAGAAAATATAAAGACTTATACAATTAATTACAAATAAGATGCAATGTAATCAGGAGGTATCAAAGTTCTATATGTTATAAACATACTTTATTTGTACTTGTAATGGGATGAATGGAGTAATTATAGTTTAGCCATACCTCATGCATGTGGCAGAATGCAGTATGTACACAAAAAAACAAGGCCCAATTTCCACCCTACCATATTGGCTCATGGAGCATCGTGCACTCTCACCAAACCCTCGAGCAAGAAAATAAATCGTCCACCACCATGATCAATGGTGAAAGAAATTTTTTGGCCGCTAATGACTTAATATAGGATCTAATGGCATTAGAAGGGTCATGAAGGACAATTGTCTAGGTTGTGTCTAGCTACAAGCATGAAAGGATTATCCAAAGTTTAGTGTAATAAAGATGTACCATTGGTAGACAATAAAAAAATAAAAAAATATAAAGACATACAAATAATTACAAATAACATGCAATGCAATTTAAGTAGGAAATAGTAAATAAATAAAATTTAGGCATACCTTGTACACAAAATGGATTGAAGTTTGGAAACAGAAAGGAGGCCTCCTCTCCACCCTACCATATTGGGTCACAGAGCGTCATGGGATCTCAAGAAACCCTTGAGCAGTAATGTTAATTGTCCACCACTTTGATGAATGGTGAAGGAAATGGCTTGGCACCTGAGAAAATATGTTCAATGGAAATCAACGTTATACATTTTTAATAAATTGGCATGGAAAGCAGTATGTAAATTACGACATTTAAATGGCTCTATAATTTATAAGTGAAATATATGTAATACCACAATTACATGTCACATATAAAAAATCATAAGGAAGTGAATTTAGAGATGGTGCAGATTCTATATGCATAGAGATAAAGAGGAAAGGAGATGCAATTCACTTATCATAAAGAAGAGAAACTTTTGATGATGATGCCAATGAACAATATTGTTGGAGATGAGCAGTTTGTTTGATTTATAGTGCACTCTAATTGTTGGTATGTATCCTCTAGTATATAGCAAAATACAAATGAAGATCTACACGTAATCACAAAAAACCCAGTTCAAGTGAGGAATTTAGTTTCACACATAGCAAATATAAAATATAAGAGAACACAATGAGGCATGTTCTCTAATATTGGGTGGCCACTACTCTGATGAATGCTGAAATCAATATTCCTCATTAGACTTCATATACAGTCTATCATTCAAATAATTACTTTTTTGAGGCTCCTAGCAATGTTAACAAATTTACCTATGGAGCGTCATTGGCTATTACACAAATATACCCATAAGTTGTCTTCAAACACATTAAGGAATACTAATGTTGTGATTGTTCATAGTGGTGGAAAATGTATATGCGCTATGTAGAGGTATGTATGCATGTCATAGTAGTTTCAAATACCAGTGATACATACTAATCCCTATGTCTACTTTATGGGACACTGTTGGAATGATAAATTTTATTTTCAAGTGTTATATACAAGATTCATGTGTGGAAGTAATGGGCAAAGAATTATCACAACTGAAACTTTTGTAGAGTTTTTCTGACCATTGCCTCATTCAAAGAATAAAAAGTAACATCTAGCCAAACCCACAGAAGCTAAGGAATGTTTGCTCAAATTTCTATCCTAGGATTAATTATTGTATGCTTTCCATGTAGTTGTAATGGTTCTAAGCAATTACTTTATAGAAGAACAGGTACAACATGTTTTATTTGAGAAAATAAATTTTAATAAACACATGATGTGCATCTCCAACAAAAAAATTGTAACTATCAATTGAAACATAGGTACCGATTCTTTTGTTAAATGTGATGGTAACTATCAATCAATAGACAAAAGACTACATGATAGGAAGCAGGAATAAATTTTTGTGTGCAAGTTAAGTATAGAGATGAAAGAAAACACAAATAACCATCACCTGTTGCAAAATAATGCTTTTTCAACCATCACTTGGTGCTAAAAACACAAAATAACCTCTAACCACAATCACAAAAATTCCACAGCTGATGATCGCACCTGCACCATCAGAGAAGCTTTCCCTCCTTATTGATAGCTTTATTGGGGATCAAGGGAAACCCAAAAAATGACACTCAACAATGCACTATCAAAGATTGCGCAAACATTCACTATGTTCTAAGAGGATTTTATAGGGAGGTGTTACTCACAACTTCACCACTACTGCACTGCAACCCATCACTACAAAATCACAACCATAAATAAAACAACATTGGTTGCAATAGTGGCCCAGATGCAAAAAGGCGCACAAAACACAAAAATAAAAGGTGTTATTACAACCAGTAAACAAAGGTAGAAGTATATGTTTCCTAAAATTAATTTGACGTATATACATATCCGCATACATAGAAAATAAAATGCTACACAACACAAGAGCTACATACTTTTTAATGGCTAGTTATTTCAAAGCACCGGATCCCTATCTATGCATTAGATGAATGAATTGATAAAGATGCACGTGGAAAACAAAAATCTACACTAACATATGTGGTTGCAGATGCATATGCAAATATATCTGCAATGGTGATTGTTGTTGAGCAGCTTTAAAACTGGTAAGGCTAACAAAAATTACATCCAAATTTCACACATATATCCTATCGGGTAAAAGTTTCCATATAGAGGCAATTTTTGCAAAGCAATCAAGTTTTTTCCATTTATCATTTCCATATAGGGGTGATCATTGCATAGGAATAAAAGTGGACCAATAACAACATTGTTTCATATATACATTCCATAGACTGGCAATGGGCACAGTAATATTTAGAGTTCTAAAGTTAGCAAAGCAATTGAAAAGTTTATGTTACTTTCCATAGAGAATTGTTGACTGTCATCTATAGCTTTAGTTGCTATGAAATTTTTGTGCCACCATGGTGATGATTGTTTCTACAAATGACATATACACATATGCACACCCGAAGATTTCAATACATGTGAAAGAAATATAGATTTAAGTTTAAATGCACATATATTTGTATGTTGTTTGCACAAAGGAAACAAGCATTACTTCACACAACTTTCCATGGGATCATTGTCTCATGTATGTGCTACATATATTGGAAATGGTTGCAACAATACTTTGCATTTAAAACTCACCAAAGTAATTGAGCAGTTTATGATATTTTCAATAAGAAAATGTTCAGTGTTAGGTTGTGGATTGAGCTACAAAACATAGTAAGAAATATTATAGCGAAGAACCATATCACATCCATATCTAGCAAGGTAATATCATTAGGGATTGCAAAGTAGTAGCAAGAACATTTGAGAAGCATTAGATAGATACCCAAACAAAGATACTTACATAGACAAATACATCATAGACACAAATATCTACATAGAACTCTGTTAAGATACTCTATCCACTGAGAACATTGAAAACAAGATGAGAACAATATTCTCTTTAAAAAAACTCATAGATACCTATAAATCTTGAATTGTGCATGCATATACGCATAGATATCCATTACACACATATATATCTACGCACATCTATACCAAAAAGTTGTATGCACTGGGAAATTTGAATTACATGCATGTATATTTATCTATATACATACATAAATTTACACATGAATACAATCATGTCCACAAGTAGATATATGAACAACTATAGATATTGATGCATCTCTTAAAAAGGACAACTCTATATAAATAAACAACATTAAATTAAATCAGAAATATACACTTAAAAAAAAACAAAATTATAAGAAACATGAATAATAGAAAAGAAAACAAGTGTATCTTTTTTTCTTAAAGATTATAAGTTATACTTCATTCTCTTAATATATAACCAGTCAAACCAACAACAAAGAAATAGTAGTCAAAAGTAAAGGTCTTTTTGATGTGACAAGCAGTGCGAGGGAAGAAACGAACTAAATGTCCACTTAACATGAACTATAAGAAATATGCAAAGTCAAAATTAGGCATGGTTGTTTTGGCATTCAAGGCAGTACAACAACTATCTTTGTAGACTCTTGCAAGGTAGGGGAATAATAGACAATTTTGACAGTAATAACTTGCACTCAACTTCAAAGTTACCCTTGCAACTTTCACCATTGTTTTTTTGAGTCTTGTTTCTAAATTATAAGTCTGAATTTTAATAAGAACATTGGAAACAAATGAGGTGTAGGTGACAACATTGATAACAGGCTCAACAATCATTGTAGTGGTACACTCATATTACAACATGTAAAGTTGTTTTGCTAACATTTGCAATAGGCTTGTTGCAACCTTGTCAAAAGAAGTTTCCCAAAGCTCTCTTATGTGGTCTTCCATCTTCAGCTGCAATAAATAATGAAAGTCACAGTTAGCTATTGTTGTCTAGCATTTAGGGTAGAACCATGTAGTTTGCTCAAATTGTTCACACTTTTTCTTGCATTTCCTGCCATTCACCTACAACGTACATGCAGTGTAATAGAATGCATCATTTTTTTTATATTTTACTGTTTCTTTGAGAGTAGCTTGCAAAGTTTCTGGAAAGCCAAGCCAGTGATCCAAGATATATGCAATAGTGACTCTCCCATTTCCCAAAGCAACCTTTTCAGGCACTGTCTGAGTGGGCTCAACATTAGGTGGATTAATATTGCCTCATTGGATCAAGGTTTGTGCTTCTAGTATGTAAGGATTTATATATAGACGAATCACTACGGCTATGTTAAAAACTGCTCCATTGAAGTACCCAACATGTGCATTTTTAACAGCAAGGATGAGAGCTGAACCAGGGGTGTAAATCTCCCCAACTCATCACCTTTTGCTTCCCAATTTGATCCCCACAAATTAACATGAATTGAAAAGGATGACAAATCATTAAGTTTAATAGTCCTCCAAATTGTTTGGGACCGATCCTTTCTTTGTATAGTCGATACCATTCCTACATGCACCACACTACCAATAACATCAATCAAAATGTTATTTGTGAAATTTTAAATTTCATTTAATGGGATGAATTTAAATACTTTCTCTAGAAGAAAGGCCTCATCATCATAGCATTTTAACATTGCGTTTTGATCCAAAATGATTTCCATATGGTTGTTTAACTTATTAGATTTCATGTCTACCTATCTCACTGATCCCTTTAACACATAGTAAGTATGACCCACCTCAAACCTATCATATTGCAATTCTGCTATGTCATTGAAGCGCGTAATTCATATTTTCATCTCCTCATCATCAATAAAATCAAAGTTGAATACCTGGCCCTCGCGTTCCTGTCTTCTATAATGGTGCATATCCATCTTTATTGTTACGCAACATTTTATTGTCCATTTGGTTTGGTAAACATTGAACCCTTTAATGTAGCCACACAACACTTGAATCTCCTTACTGCCCCAGATGAATGGTGTGGGAGGGAAGAAGCGAAGAGGTGGGGTTTTGAAACTTTTTGAGAATGCAAAAACAAATGACGATGATCCTGACCCAGATGGTTGTCAGACGCGAGTTTCTTGGGTCGTGCTTTTGACAGGGAGGAGGTGTTTTTGTATACTATTGCTAGAGTCGACGCGGGCGGGAGATAGTGAATGGGCTCCTGCAAGCGAGAATGTTGGTGTCTCTGAAGGTGAGGTGGACCTTGTTAGTGTTTGGTCTCCTATTGGGATTGACCTTGGAGACTATTTTTCCTTGCTTGAGGTAGCTGGAGATGGGGCTTTTTCTCTATTGGTCGGTTTCATTGTGTCTCCCCTGTTGGTGCTCTTTAGTGGTGCTATGGGTGGGGACTCTCTTGATGCCCTGGTTGGGGGTTTTTCTACTTTTGGTGATGTTGTGGTTATTTCCCTTGGTGTTTTTTGGTGTTGGGTGGTTGCCCCTTCTGCTTTGCTACTCTTTGCAGGGAGTGTGGGGTTGCATGGGCTTCCTTGAAGTTTCTGGGTTGAAGAAGGGGCTTATCTCTGGCTCTACTTGTAGTAGGATGGATTGGGGGCTTTACTTGTTGACCCTTTCTTCTTCTCATTTCTTCTAGGGTGTTCTTTGCCTCCATGCATTCACTGTTTGGTGGATCTCTAGTCTTGGCAGCATGGTTGTAGTTTCATTTTGGTAGGGAGTGTGGGTTTGCATGGGCTTCCTTGGAGGTTCTAGGTTGAAGAAGGGGATTAGTTTTGTTTCTTCTCAGTGTAGTAGAATGGCTTGGGGGCTTTATTTGGTGGCCTTTTCTTCTTCTCACTTCTTCTGGGGTGTTCGTTGCTTCTGTACATTCTTTGTTTGGTGGCTCCCTTTTGGGGGTTTTTCTGCCATGGTTTTGGTCTCCAAATGGCAGGTGAAGTTCAGTGCTTTTTATCCTAGTTTGGAGAATGTTATGGGTTGTTGGCCCATTTGGTGGAGTGGCTATGTTTCCCAATTTTGTTTCTCCCTGTACTTTGTTGGGTTTTGTGTGGGCCTGTGCTGGTGTTATCAGGCATCTTTCATGTTGAGAGCAAGTGTCTTTCTGAATCCCTTGTTCTTGGTTTACCCCCTATGTGTTGTGTTATATGCTGATGAAATTTGGGGGATGGTGTTGTGGCCAGACACTTTTGTGGGTATGGATTTGGTGTTGTATCATATTGGTTCAGTGTTGAAGGTTTCAAGGGCTGGGCGGTTTTCAGAGATAATTTTGATGACCCAGAAGTTGTTGCTATGGTTGGTTGCTTTAGTTCTCTTTCTCATTGTAGTTTGTTCCTTCTCCCTGAATACCAAGTCTTCTTTTGAGGTGAAGACCTCTCCTTTAGAGGTGGAGTCCTCTACCTCTTGGGTTGAGGTGTATTCTATAGTTGAAGGACTCTCCCTGCTTTTCCCATCGAGGGAATTCCCATTTCTATTGAGGTGGAATGGTGGTTGGTAGGGGTGTTGGGGCTATGGTGGGTCAGATGAGCTAGATTTTGTCTCCTATAGAGGTGGAGAGAGCAATGGGATTTTATGGAACACACTTGGAGCTTCGAGTTCTTATGATGACCTCTCCTATAGAGGTGGAGAGAGGATCTTGCTGGGCAAGGTTTTGTCTACTTATGGGGCTTTGCTTCTGCAGACCTCTCACTTAGTAGTTATGGCCAGTGGTATGGAAAGACTTATCTTCTTTAGTAACCAGCATGCTGTGGCTTGGATTTTGCAGCATTTTCTCTTGGGTTTAAGGTCTTCACCAAAACTTGGTTGTAAAGGGTTGTTAGTCCCATCAAAACCAATGGGGTCAAGATCCATGTAATTTCTTTGTTCTGTACTGGGCAGCTGGTTTTGGCTACTGGTTTGTCTTTTTTCTGCTATGTGGCTTTTTTTACTTCTCTTTAGGCAGCTTGGACATCCTTGTTTGGGTTTTGGGTCCCTTCAAAACCTGATGGTTTTGGGTCCATTCAAAACCTATTGTATATGGTTTCAGGTCCATCCAAAACCTAGTTTTTCCCAAATGTCAAAAACATTCAACCCTTTAACAAGACTGATATTCGTAGGAGCATCTTGTTGCCTTGGGTATGTCTTAATTCCAAATGTTGAGGCTCATTTGCATGGGGAGGGTGAGTCACAACCAACTATTTGTTCTTCTTGATCTCTAAACAAATATCTAGGTTTTCCAATTAGCTAGAAATCTATCATTTTGACATCTAGGGACAATATGACAATTGTCCTAGATCGAAATGAACATTAAATAATTTAAAAGGAAGTTCCCACAAACAAGGAAGCAGAAAACTACAAGTACAAGTAAGGAAGAACTATATCTAACCTTGATTCTTGTAGCTTTCTACACAAATAGTTTGTCAAGCACAAAATAAAACCTATTTTCAATGCGCCTATAAACAAAAGTTCATTGTATTTTGTAGGAAAAGTTCCTATCTGCATGTGGGTTCCATTAGAGAGGATGAATTTGTATTGGTCAACTGGGCTTTGATCACCTCCTATTTTTTTGAAAGACATTAGCTAGAGGATTGGAGATGGGACAACATCTACATCATCTATAGATCGTATGGCATGTGTTGTTAAGGCTAGATTCACATTTGTAGCCTACAAGGCAATTAAACTCACCATAGTGGTAGTGATGAGATATTTATGACTGACTCAACTCTAAAAGAAAACAATAATATTGAGACATTTGGAAGCTATGACATTTCCCCCTCTAACACATAAGTCACTCCCAAATGACCATCAAATTGAAAGGGAAAGAAAAGACAAAGAGTTCTGCTATAAATGAGTTAGAACATATATCATAGCAATTGATAATTCAATTGAAGCATATTCTCAGTTTGTTTGGTGCACTTGAGAAAGTGTCAATATAATTGGTAGAAACAAAAAACTAAACAAGAAATAGACTTACAAGACTAGTGCTCGAGGATTGTTCACCGGCCTTGGTAGAGCTAGAGGCCACCGACATTATTAAGTCTACTCTTTTAAAAGCCCAGAGCTGCAACATCGACAGCTGACTACAAGGTCTATGAATTCAAAACACAACATGGGCACTCAATTTTCTTGCATGAGCATTAAGAATATGATAGGAAAGTATTAATAAAAATAAGGGCTTGAATGATTCAAATAATACTTGACATATAATTTTTTATTCCAATTTTATTGTTTCAATCATAAAATTGCTCCTTTTTTCCCTAGAGACACCAAGAATACAAAGGAAAAGAAATAATTAGGAAAAAGAATTCAATGTTGTATATAACAGTTAATATAAAGTATATCATTTGAAGTATTCCCTATCAAGTTTCAGACAAATAACTATTTTCAGAAAATAATAAACATTGGGAAGAGCACATATGTACATTTCTCACATCCACATTGACATACATACAAATCTACACGTAGGGAAATTTAATATTGTCTCATTTATGGCTTCCATTCTATGGAAATGGTTGCAATATATTACAATAATTTGTGTTGTTTTCCATAACACAATCTAATTGTTGTTCTCTAGCTTTTTCCATATTTCCTCATTTGCAATGCATAATTATATAGTTAATATTATAGAGTTTATGTTTGTATCTAAAAGCCATTATTGACTATCATAGCAACTGATTTCATTTCAAGTATCCATGAAAAATCTAGATATACAATATTAGATGCTAAAAAAAATAACTATAGAATAGTGGAAAACATATCTTATGATTCCAAAGATGTTCAAACAAAACAAAGTTATGGATTAGTATATATCAATGTTCTTTGCATCCTCCATCAGTTACATACATTCCCACAAGTAGGTGGAACACATTGACCATTTTTCCATAAGGTTTTGTTGAGAAATGGGTATATTATTGCTTTGGTTTGTTACTGTGAATCTTTGTGGGTTTCTCTTTATGGCTTGCATTTTGTGGCTATATTTGGAACAAAATAAAATTGGTTACGTTATGCAACTTTTGTTGGTATTGAAATTTTTTATGGGTTTCTTTTAATAGGTTTCATTTCTGTTGTTGTCTGCAACATAATTATATTCCATCATATCAATGGATTTGAAATCTAGAACTTCATTAGGTGACAAAATATATCACCATTATGTAAATATACTTGTGGACATGGTTCTATGTATGTATATATCTACATATACATATATAGAAGCATCTATGCATGTAATTTTGAAGAGGACAAGAGCTAACCTGAAGAAGAGGGTGGCTCCTACACCCCAAATGGTTCAGGCTTTGAAGAAGTGTTCCCAAGACGTGCACACTCTCGAAGCTAAGGCTGTTGATGCTCTTAATTCCTTAGGTTAGCTATGGGTTGTTTCTACTATTGGTTTTTTTGGTCAGGTCTTTTTGGTGGCCCTTGTTGGCCTTGGGTTGGGGGCTACTGTTCTTTCTTGTCTTTTCTTTCTACAACCTTTCTGTTTTGGGTTCTTTAATGCTTATATCTTTCATTTGTTGTAAACTCTATGGTTTTGGGTCCCTATAAAACCTATTTTTTCCTTTTATCAAAAACATCTATGCATGTAGTTCAATGTTCCTAGTGTAGACAACATCTTCATACAATTGTATGTATGTAAATGTGTTTCTAATAAATTTCTACGTGTCTACATAAAAACTAAAGTATGAGTTTCTTATTGTTGTGTTTGATTGTTCTTTTCCTTTGTGCACATATGTATGTGTGCAAAGTAAGATGTAGAAAAAAATCATATAAACTTGACCCCTTATTTATTGCTTTGCTAGGATAGCTCTTATTTCTTTTGTCCTTAAGGGGAATTTTTGCAATAATAGGCTTCATATTAAGCATAATAAGAAAGATTGCTTCCCACATTCAATGTGCTAAAAAGCTCTTGGAAGTTAGGAGAATACCATAAACTGTTTTATGTCTTCATCTCTCACAATATCCTTCCATATTTGATTCACAATCCAATAATGTATGGTATAGAATATATGATGTTGTCCATAAGCAATTATCGGCTACTGGTCTATAGATGCGGCTATATTGTTTCGTTTCCAATAAGATGCTATTGAGAAACAATAGAGGTTGATCTAAATGACAACAATCATCAATGTCCCATGGAATTAATGTTGTTTGCATCTATTATGACATACATACATATCTCTCCATAGTGATTAAATGTTGTCCATCACTCCTATTAATAGTGCCATTACCTAGGTTGCTCTACTAGTTCTGGAAAGTAGGAACAACTGGATTTGAAGCAAGTAAGTAGAGGTGTGGGTGGAGGTACATATTACGAAATCTGTTTCTAGAGTAAATTTTGAGGACAATTCATGTTTTCCATAGGCCGTTTTTCATTGTTGTTGTCTAGTTGACACTATATTGTTTCATTTGTGTTCTCTGTGTAGCCATGATAGTTGGAAGGCAATATTGTTTTTTTTTTTGTGTTGGATTTCCACTATGAATTATTGTCTTTTGTGGGCTTCTCCATTTCATCCATTGTTTAAAGCATCATAGTCTTACAAGTAGCCAATTTTATTTTCCATAGGTCATTGTTCATTGTAGCTCTCTAGTTTAGGGTATATTATTCCATTAATCAACCCGGTATATCCGTGATGGTTGCAAGGAAGTATTGTTTATTTTTTTGCATTAAATTGTTAGAGTGAATTGTTGTGTCTTGTTTGTTTTCTCATTTGGGCATCTGTTGAAATCAATATAGTTTGGAAAACAATCTATGTTATCTCTAATAGGCCATTGTTGATTCTTGTTGCCTAGCTTAGGCCATATTGTTTCATTTTTAGTCTCCATGTAGCTGTATTGTTTCATTTATGGCTTCCATTTTGTGTGAATAGTTGTGAAATAGTTAATTTGGTATGTTTTTGGTGAATTTTTCCATCTGCGTTGTTGTTGAAACCAATATTGATTCATTTATGGTTCGCATTTTCTGGTGAAGGTTTTGAATCGGTCTGTTACTACAAGGTTTATGTGTTGTGTAGGTTTTTCATGAGGGTCACTATTGAAAGGTGTGTTTTAGTGGTGATGGTTGCATTGCAATGAAATATATATATATACATATATATATATATATATATATAGTTGATGTTATGGAGTTCATGCTATTTTGTATAAGGCATTATTTCCTATTGATGTCCACCTTAGGCTATATTGTTTCATTTGTGGCTTCCATTTCCCGTCAATGGTTGCAACACAATAAAATAGTCAATGTTATGGACATTATAAGTAACATCTGCCATTAAAATCCTAAGAAAACATATCAAATTTCTTTGCAATTTTCAACAAGGCATTGTTGGTTCTAGTTGTATGGACTCAACTTCTATTAGAGGTGCGAGTGAGGAGGAAAAATGGTTGTGAACTTAGATCTACAATTATCTATTGTGGAATTTCTATGAAGATGGTTGCAACCTATTATGTCCTTTTTAGCATAATGCAATAATTGTACTCCCTTGCTAGATTTGTAGCAATATATTGCACATATATATGTAAACACAAAGAGTAGATATGGAAATGTAATGATACATAGTTTGTGTCAATTTCCATAGAGCATTGTTGCTTGAAATGTGGTGCAAATGGTTGCAAAGGTAACACTGATGGACAATGGCATGTGCAAATTTGGATGTATGTCATAGCAGCTACAAACAACAACACTAATTGAAGCATTGTTGGAATTGTAAACCATATTTTCGCTACTATATCAAACATTGATACCACCATCTCTATAGAACTTCTTCCATGAGTAACTTCTAAGAGCTTTTCAACACATTGTATGTAGGGAAATTGATTCTTCTTATGCTTACTATAAACCAAAGTATATATGAATGTTGTTTGCATATAATTTTATATACATACATATGTGCACACAAGAAAAGTATAATGAAGCACTACATCACATGGCAACACTTGAACAACAGAAAAATTCACAGCAACAAACCCATCCAAAACTAGGGGTGCATTGTTCTTTGATCTTGAAATAAAAAGCGTTTGGTGCACCATTAGAAAAGGACAATGAAATTGCATGCCATTAATTGTTGTATGCTTTGCATGTAGCGTCAATGGTTGCAAGGGACACTTTCCCTTAAATCCCTGATAAAAAATTGTGAATGTCTGCACAATTTTCGATAAAGCATTGGTGGGAAATCATACAATATAGTTTGCCACAAGCACATATATATTTACAAACTACATTGTTTCATTTTTGGCTTTTTTTTTGCACCAATGATTTGAAGAAAAGTTAATCTCATGTGATTTTTGTGAGTTTTTCCATCTAGGCTACTGTTGAAACCAATATTGATTCATTTATGGTTCATGTTTTATGGTAGAGGATTTGAATCAGTCTATTACTACAAGCTTTTTCTTGTTTTGTGGGTGTTCCATATGCGTTGCTGTTTGAAGTAATTTTTTTGTGGCCATGGTTGCAATGCAATGAAATAGTTAATGTTATACAGGTTGCGTTGTTTTCTGTAAGGAAGTGTTGATTGTCGTTATCTACCTTAGGGTATATTGTTTCCTTTTTGGTAAGGTTTTATTGGGAAAAGACTATATAGTTTATTCAAACCAATATTGTTTGATTCATGGATTAGCTTTTGTAGTGTTGGTTTTGCATGGGTTTGTTACTATGTTTTCCAGGGTTGTCCAAGATTCACCATATGGCTAATAGTTGATACTAATATTGTTTAATTTATGGCTTTCATTTTGTGTTGATGATTGCAATGCAATAAAATAGTGAATGCTATGCAGCTGATATTGTTTTGCACAATGCATTGTTCATTGGTCTTCTCTACACTAGGCTATATTGTGTAATTTCTGGCCTCCATTTAGTGTGGCCTGGAAAGGAAGGTGGTAGATTATTTTTAATTTTCAAATAAAAAGTATTTGCTGCATCAATAGAGAAGGCTAGTAAAATGGCATCAACATTAATTATTGTATGGTTTCCATGTAGTGGAAATGGCTATAAGCAATAGCTTCCTTTTCAAGCAATCAAGAAGATAGCAAATATCTATGCAATTTTTGAAAGTGCATTTCCCTATGGCTATATTGGTTTTTTTCTCAAAGGGTCCTATTAGGAAAAAGGCTATATTCTTTCAATTTTTGATAACTCATTGTTGGGTGTCATTCTTTAGGTTTAGCTTGTTGTTCAAGATAGTTGTCAGTAAGGAGGAAAAGCATACATTAAATACACCTTCCTAGTTATTATTTCTTGAGCCTCAAAAAAGGAGTTGTTGAATGATAGAATGTATAGTAAGTTTCATAAGAAAGATTGATTTGATCATTTATCACATTGGCAAACAATGTATGTTCTTTCTCAAGGGTTTTGCGAGAGCTGATCATAGTCAATGACCCAATATGATAGGGCTGAGAGTAGGACAAATTTTGTTCTGTATGACTTTATATTTACTATCTACAAGTCTATGTGTCACTGGCATTAGATGCACACAATATTTTTTTGTTTGAAGACCACCTATGGATATAGTTGTATATTAGACACTTTTGTATAGGTGGTAAGAGGCTATTTTTTGTTTTTTGTAGGTGACGGTGTTTGTAAAACCAAAACGAAAGTGTCACTTGCGATAATGTTTTTCCAATCCTTCTTTTGTAGAAGAAGCTAGCGGTTTGCATGGGTTTGTCAATGTGATTTTTTTTGTGGGATTCTTTCTATCACCTCCATTTTCTAGCTATGTTTGCAACATAATATAATTCTTAACATAATCCAGTTTTCTTTTGTAGATATATGTGTATATTTTATGTGCACCTAAGTTGAGATATATGTGTGGATATATGGGTATATATATATATATATACACATCTATATATATGTATATATATATATGTATGTATATATATATACATACATATATATATATAAGCACCCTACCAAAAAAAGAAACAATACAGCCTCTTGAGCACCACCTTATCGAAAATAGAATAATATGGCCTAACCTAGAGATCAATAATCAACAGTCTACAATGCAATCAAATATCAACTATATAACATCAACTATTTCATTCCAATGCAACCATTAACCACCAAAAAGAATCCATAAATCAAACAATATTGGTTTAAACAGTGACCAAGATACATACATACATATATATACATATACACATATATACATATATATATATATATATATATATATATATATATATATATACATATATATATATATATACATACATACATATATACATATATACATACATATATACATATATATATATATATATATCTGACATTCCTTTATTCCCAAACAACAAATTCCTAGATATGCATGCAATGCATAATGGTGGAATGTATTATTATGTGGGTGTGCAAAAATAGATTCGAATAACATCGATATGCATATTAGCACATAGATCAAGTATAATAAAAAGCAAGACCATGTTTCATCTCACACTTTATATACAAACTGTCAATCTAACAAATCCTTATTAAGGTATAGACAAATAAGAAGCATCTCTAAACACACAAGAAAATAGCTAAGAATGCCTTATCAATGAAAACATGAACTAATTTATTACTTTGTAACCATTGGTAGCACACAGAAACCATAAGTCAAATAATTTCTTCAATCCCACAGAAGAACAATAAACAATTCCCTATGCAAAATAGCATATAGTGTTTTATTACTTCAACAAGTATTAAATGTTGCACCTTTGAGCCATCCTTCCTCCAATAATCGACTACTAGACATATTATTATAAGCAAAACTGGCAAGATCATCTTCATTGAACCTTAATGTCCTAATTATTTCAATAAGAATAATTTAAATAATAAATGAAATAATTTATGCAATCCAATAGAAGAACAAACAATAATGCCCCATGGAAAATAGCACAAATTGTTTTAGTGCTTCAACAAGTATTAGATGCAAAGTCTACAAAAGTGGAATGCAAGATATCAACGAACAGGAGAAAGACATATGCACCTCTGAATCATTCTATTTTCCAGTAATTGAATTTTGAACATATTATTATAAGCAAAACTACCAAAATCATCTTCATTGAACCTTAAGGTCTTTATTGTGGAATTCCATGACTAAATCTTTGACTCTCAGGAGCTTGTTATGCCAATTAATGATCATATGAAGTATGGATTGAATTCATTTCAATAAGACATATATTAAAGAAAAAATTATCTAGAAAGGAAAACAAAGCATTCATACAATTTTGTTGCAACCATAACAACAAAATGGTAGGCACAATTGAATAAACGACAACTATTATCACAACCATCACTAGCACATGCAAACCATACAACAACTAATGTCAATACCATCTAGCGATCAAGAGAGCAAACATCCACATAACATTTTCCCTTAATTGACTAGCTGAGAAGGCTACGAATTCAAGCCTTTTGTTGCCTATAATAATGCCTTGCTTCGGGATAGGAAATATATTATAGGCAACAAAAGATTTGAATTCATAGCCTTTTCCTTCAGGAAAATGAGGGAAAATTCAGTTTGGATGTTTTCTCTCTTTATAATTTTGAATGAGCCAGTTGCATAGCAAGGCAAAAAATATGGTATACACATCTATTTAGATATAGCAATCTCTACATAAATAGATATTTACATGTATATACATAGCTATATGTGTGTGCTTTCGATAACTAAGCACCACATGAAGCATGCCTAAAACTCATTTTAATAAGAAATATATATTAAACAAGAAATTATTTAAAAAGGGAAACAAAGCATTCAAATTTATTGTTTTGAGAAGATAGTTATTTATTTCGAAACAAATTTGTTATTTCTTTCATTCTTGAAAAGGGATTCTTATAAAAATAGTCTTTCAATTAAACATGCTAATGAACACTGGTTGCCACATACATGTGATGAACACCTTTTTTGAAGCTGTTAAAGGGACTATTCAAATACTCTTTCCAAGGCTATGCAAAGGAAAAAAAAAATAACCTAGCCAACACTAGACAAGGGACAATGACAATTCCTTAGGGAAAACAACATAAGCGATTAACTATTTAGCCATGGTGCAACCATCACCACTAGATGGAAACCACAAGTAAATAAATGGAAGGTGCTATCACAACCATCGCTAGGACACAGTAAGCATACAAAATTAAATGTTGGTGCGAGCAAGTGTTTAATTTTGATGGCCTTCTCTATCCATGCAGTGGGAAATATGCCACCCTATCCCCAAAGTAGCCAACAACCACCACAACGATAAAAACTAGGAGGTAGATGGGAATTCTAGCCAATTTTTTTTTTAAAAAAATACCATCCTAGACCTTTTCCACGCCTACCAAAATGCTAAAAAACCAAGGAGGCTCACAGGAATCCTGACCAAGGTACACACAAACAAACTATCGGCTAACAATATAGGGTACAACATTCAACATAGACTATATAACAATGATTTTTTCATTACATTGCAAACATAATGACTAAATGAAAACCATAAATGAAATAATATTGGTTTCAAAGTTAAAAATCCATGCAAAAAAAAAAAATTCTCAACACCACCTTATTGCAACTAGAAACAATATCGCCTTATCAGCAACACACTATTGAAAATGAGACAATGCAGATTAGGGGAGGCAACAAAAATCGGCAATCATTGCTAAAATCAAAAAGTAGTTTGCAAGAAACAAAACAAACAATATCACTAAGCGTGTTTCTTGAAAGCACCTCTTCCCACTTGCGTCAAACACACCTCTTCTCGCTAGCTTTCCTACACAAACGCTGGGAAAAATATTATCACAAGTGACACTTTTCTTTTGCTTTTGCAACCATCACCATATGAGAAAAAAAAACACAAAATAAACTCCACCCACATTCACAAGAGTTGCACAAAGCTTGATTGAGCTGTCACCCTAATAGAAGCTTACCCTCCTTGCTCACATGTCTAGTAGTAGGTATACCAACAAAACGACACCAAACAATATCTTATTCAAAATTCCCTAGGCATTCTTTTTGCTCCCCGAGGCATTGAACAACAAATGTTATTACAACCATCTCCAGTACACACAAAGCATATGACAATTGATATTGATACAACCTAGCATTTAATTTTGGTGGCCTTCTCTATCCACATGGTGGGAAATAGCAGCCAAAAACCGCCTCCACCACCTTTTCCACGACCATCAGAAGGGTAAAAAATTAGGAGGATGACAAAAATTCCAACCAAAGCTATAACCCATCTGCCAACTATTCCCTAGCCACCGGAAGTCTCTAAAATGGGAAGGTTGACAAAAATTCTGACCAAGATGGCTCCAATGTATATACACATATACATATATATACATATACACATATATAGATATATATATGTATACGTATGCACATATATAAATATATATACATATATATACATATATACATATACATATACATATATATATATACATATATATGCATACATACATATACATATATTAATATTACATACGTGACATATATATATACATATATACATACAACATATATATATATACATATATACATACAAATATATATATATATACATATATATATATATATACACATTAGCTATATACGGGCCAACCTTTGCAACAAAGGTTTTGCATAGGTCTATAACCGGGATTTTAACGCTCTATGGAATGGCTAGAATGGAATAAACAGTTAATGTTATGCACCATGATGTTGATTTCCACCTTAGGCTATATTGTTTCATTTCTCGCTTCCATTTACCATCAATGCTTGCAACGAAACAAAATAGTCAATGTTATGGACATTATATATACATGTACATATATATACATATATATACATACATATATAGATATAAATATGCATATATGGGTATGTGTAGGACATAAAGGGCCAAAAAGTGGCAATATAAAGCGTACCACCAACAACTATTTTACACCCAAAATTGATGAAACGAAGGACTTAAAGGAGATTCTTAGCTTTCTACCGAGATAAATTATGCTTTACTTTGAATTTAATAAGTACTTTTATTCATTTTCTATTCAAACAACGCAAAGTCCCATTGATAGGCAGATTGAAAAACATCTATAGATTTCAAATGGTATCACATTTTAACCAAACATGCACCACATTCTATGCTTTGCATACTATAGGATTAAAAAAGAAAAATTGAATTTCATGAAGCTGGACCAAGTTAAGGTGATCAAATATACGAGTTTTTATATTTTTAAAAAAGTTGTAATAAAAAAATCATAATTAATTATTTACTTGGAAAAAAATTACAAAAATATATGCATCCCATCAGGGCATGAGTCCTCTACTTATATCTAAAATCTTAGAAAAAAATATTATCATTTTATTATGGTAAGGGTGGTTAGACAGACACCTACTTATTTTTTCCTTGAAATTTATGTACCATTGCATTGAAATTTCAAATTTTCACCAAATAGATTTTATTTTTATAAACAAACCTAGTAGTTTAGAAACTACATTCAATTTGATATAGATTCTATTCTTACATATTTTTGATATAATAGAGATAACTTATTCAAATTTTTACATAAAGTTGCCTAACTCTGATTTTTCTAATTTTTTGCCACTTAAGGACCTATTTTTTCCATGATGATCCTACACATACCCATATATACATACATACACATATATGTACATATATATACATATATACATAGATATATATACATATATGTATACACATATATACATATATATATACATAGATACATAGACATATATACATACACACACACACACAGACACACACATATATATATTTGAAGTTAGATGCACATATAAACACATTGTTCATTGCACAAAGCTAGGAAAAATGTAGAGTAACAAACCAATGGAAGAATATAACCCAAGCCACCCAACAACAATCTACAAAATCTGCATCATCTTTAAAATTTTATTATGTTGCAGTCATAAGTAGAAAATGGGATCCATTAAAAGCAACCCACAAAAAATAACAATACCAAAAAAAATTGCATAACATTAACAATTTTATTGCATTCGAAACATAGCCACAAAAATGCAAGCCATAAAGAGAAATCCATAAAGATTCACAATAACAAACCAAAGCAAAAATATATCCATTTCTCAACAAAACCTTATGGGAAAATGAAACAATATAGCGTTCCCAACAACACCTCCTTAGAAATTAAAAATAACAAACCCATCCAAAAATAGATTCCTTCCTAAACGCAAGTGTAACATATAGTAAAACAATATAGCCTTTTCAACAAAACCTTTTCCAAAGTGAAACAATATAGCATAAGAAAAAGAACAATAATCAACAACACCCAATGTAACCAAACATAAAGTGTACAACATTAACAATTTTATTCCATACCAACCATCACCACAAAATAAAAGGCATAAATATATGCATATACATATACATATATATATACATATACATATACATATATATATACATATACATATACATATATATATACACATATATACACATATATATATACACATATATATAGATAGGCATATATATATACATATATATATGTACATATATATGAGTTATATATATATATATATATATATATATAAATATATGCATATACATATACATATATATATACATATACATATACATATATATATATATACATATACATATACATATATATATATACATATACATATATATATATATATACATATATACACATATATATATACACATATATATAGATAGACATATATATATATATACATATATATATGTACATATATAATAGTTGTGAGTAGGGAGGACAATCTTCTATGAAGGTGCAAGTGTAATCATTGGCTGTGGGATTTCTATGAAGGTGGTTGCAGGTTATTTTGTGTTTTTTTGCATGGATCGATGGCTACAAAAGAAGCACAAAAGAATTGAGTGAGATAATTTTGTGCCCATTTTTTCACAGGTGGTAGGGAAAGTACATAGTGCACAGAAAGAAAACTGGAAGAGGTGTAGATGAAGGGAGCGGGGAGAGGTGAGGGAAGAGGTGCAAAAAAAGAAAACCGTTCCTCGAGTATCTCTAAAACAATCTATGTTATTTTCCAAAGGGTATTGTTGATTGTTGCAAAGCACAAAAAAATCCACAGTAACAAACCAATGTAGAAGAACAACCCAAGCTAGCCATCAACAATCGACAAAAAATACACCTTAACGAGAAATGGAAGACTGCTCAACAATGCCCTTTTCTAGGGAGGAAAGAATATAGCCCAAGATACACCACACCAACCAACAAAAACTCCATAACATCAACAATTTTATTTTGTTCCAAACATAACCACAAAATGGAATCCATAAATAGAAACCCACAAAGATTCATAGAAATAAACTGAAGCTAAAATATACTTATTCCTCAACAAAATCCTATCAAAAAATTGAAACAATATAGCCTTCTCAATAAAAACTTCTAAAAATTAGTACTGACAAACCCATCCAAAAAATATACTTCTTTCTAAGCACAACCTTCTCAAAAATGTAAACAATATAGCCTTTTCAATAGCACCTTCTCAGAAATGAAACAATATAGCCTAAGTAGAGAACAATCATCAACAATACCCAGTGCAACAAAGCATAATGTGTACAACATTAACTATTCTATTTTGTTCCAACCATAACCACAAAATGGAAGCCATAAATCAAGAAACATTGATTTCAACAACCTAATTGGACAAACCCACAAAACTATAGCCATGAAACCCAACCAAAACAATAGCCACATAACACAACCATAAACGAAACCATATTTATTTCAAAACAATATAGTCTTTTCTCAACAACACCTCATCGAAAATTGAAACAATATAGTCTTTTGAATAGAACCTTATTGAAAATGGCACAATATAGCGAGAGCTAGACAACATAAATCGTCAAAAACTACGTAACACCAACAATTTTATTTCATTGCCAACATAGCCACAAAATGCAAGCCATAAGTAGAAACTGATAGAAAATTTGCATATACATAAATATATGTATATATATACAAATATATTCATGTTTATATATACATATATATTAATATTAAAATATACTCTTTCTTGAATGCAACCTTATAAAAAATTGGTAGAATCTAGCCTTTTCAACAACACGCTATCCAAAATTGAAATAATATAGCCTCTTCAACAAGACCCTATCAAAAATTAAACAACATAGCCTAAGCCAAAGAATAGCAATTAACAATCAATACTGGAAAAAAACATAAACTGTATAACATCTAGGATACACAACAACAACCAACAAAAATTGCATAAGGTTAACAATTATATTTTGTTCCAAACATAGCCACAAAATGAAACCCATAAAGAGAAACCAACAAAGATTCATAGTAACCAACCCAAGTAAAAATATACTTATTTCTCAAGAAAATCTTATCACAAGTAGAAACAATATAGCCTTCTCAACAACACCCTCTCAAAAATTAACAGTGACAAACCCATCAAAAAATGTACTCCTTTCTAAACAAAACCTTATCAAAAATTGAAACAATACAACCTTTTCAACAACACCTCATCCAAAATGATATAATATAGCCTAAGACAGAGAACAATAATCAACAATACTTAATGTAACCAAACATGGATTTGCGCAACATTAACTATTTCATTTTGTTCCACCCATAATCACAAAACGAAACCTACAAATCAACCAACATTGGTTTCAATAGTGACCCAGACAAAAAAACCCACAAAACCATAGTCACAAAATCCATGCAAAATGATAGCCACATAACGCAACCACAAACAAACCAATATTTCTTTTAACAAGCAATATAGTCTTTCCTCAATAGCACCCTATAAAAAATTGAAACAATATAGCCTTTTGAACAAAACCTTATTGAAAATGAGACAATATAGCCTGAGCTATACAATAACAATCGACAAAAACTGCATAATGTCAACAATTTTATTCCATTGCAAAAATACCAACAAAATGAAAACATTAAACAAAAACCTGATGAAAATTGACAGTTACAAACCCATACAAAAAAATGCTCCTTTCTCAACAAAACCTCATCAAAAATTGAAACAATACAACCTTTTCAATAGCACCTTCTTGAAAATGAAACAATATGGCCTAAGCAAGAGAACTATAATCAACAATGTCCAATGGAAGCTAACACAAAGTGTGTAGGATTAACTATTTTATTTCGTTGCAACCATAAGCACAAAACAGAAGCCATAAATCAAACAATATTGGTTTGAAGATTGACCTAGATGGAGAAACCCACAAAACATTAAAAATAACAACTAGGAACCTATGCAAAACCATAGACACAAAACATGAACCTTAAACCAAACAATAGTCATTTTCACAAAAAATATACTCTTTTCTTAACAACACCTTATCAAAATTAGAAGCAATCAATAGTACCTTATCACGAATAAAACAATATTTCCTACCAAAAATGATGAATTCACAGTAACCAACCCAAGTAAAAATATACTCATTTCTCAACAAAAGCTTATCACAAATAAAAACAATATAGCCTTCTCAACAACGCCCTCTCAAAAATTAACAATGACAAACCCATAAAAAAACATACTCCTTTCTATACAAAACCTTCTCAAAAATTGAAACAATACAAGTTTTTCAATAGCACCTCATTGAAAATGATACAATATAGCCTAAGATAGAGAAAAAGAATCAACAATACCTAATGTAACGAAACATGCAGTGTACAACATTATCTATTTCATTTTGTTCCACCCATAACCACAAAACACAAGTCACAAATCAACCAATATTGGTTCAATAGCAACCCAAACATAGAAACCCACAAACACAAACCTTAAACCAAACAATGGTCCTTTTCACAAACAATATAGTCTTTTCTCAACAACACCTTATCAAATTGGAAGCAATCAACAATACCTTATTGTAGATAAAACAATATTTCCTCCCAAAAACGGTGAGCCACAAATGAAACAATATGGCAAATAGTTTTTTCAATATGCACCTCTTCCCGCTTGCTTCAAACAAACCTCTTTCTGCTAGCTTTCTCTAAGCTTCCTTGTTTCTCCAAGCCTGCAAACATAGCCACAAAATGGAAACCATAAATAGGAACCCACAAAAAATCATAGTATCAAATCCATGCAAAACCATACACACAAAATGCGAACCATAAACAAGACACGATTTCATTTTTAGAAAATATATTGTATTTTCTTAACAACAGCTTATAAAAATTTCAAAAACTCAACAATACCTTATCACAAATAAAACAATATAGCCTGACACAAACCGTGAACCACAAATCATACAATATCACCAATGGTTTCTTTGACATGCACCTCTTCCCACTTGCTTCAAACAGACCTTTTCCTGCTAGCTTTCTTGCACAAAAATGAAAAAAATATTATCGCAGGCGACACTTTTCTTTTCCTTTTGCAACCATCTTCCCATGCAAAATATACAAGATAACCTCCACCAACCTTCGCAGAAGCAGCACAAAGCTTAATTGATCTTGCACCCTCACAGAAGCTTACCCTCATCACTCACAACTCTCATAGCAGGTATAGCAACAAAACGACACCAAATAATTCCTTATTGAAAATTTCCTAGACATTTGTTTTGTTCCCCAATGTGTTAAACAATAGTTGTTATTACGACCATCGCCAGTACATGAAAATCATACAACAATTAATATTGATGCAAACTAGTGTTTAATTTCAATGGCCTTCTCTATCCACACAGCGGGAAAAACACCAACCTATTCCCAAGGCAGCCAATAACCACCTTCGCCACCTTTTCCACAGCCATCAAAAGGCTAAAAAACTAGGAGGCTAACGAAAATTCTGACCAAACTTCTAGCCTATCCGCCACCTTTTTCTCGACTGTCAAAAGTCTAAAAAACAGGCAGGCTGATAAAATTTCTGACCAAAGTTCACACAAATAGCCTATCAGCTAATAACTCAAGACTCTTATCTCAACATTTTTTAAATATATGTATTTCAGATGACTATATTAATTACAACAAATATATTAAAAATTTGAGTGATAAGGGCATTCAACTTTAAAATTGATAATAGAAGAATGAAGCTAAAGATACATTCAATCAATTTATCATTATAAGAAATTGTTTTGCTCAATTTGATATGACTACTTTAGAATCTAAACAAGCACAAAATACCTTGTAGATCAATCATAAGCCTTGAAAGTTTGAATTCCAACAATAGAAATCAAGGTGAGTGAATTCCAATAGTGTATATTCCACTAGACTAGATCCACAATTTTTATATTAGATTTGCACTAAGGCTCGAATGTGCACTTGTATAGATCATTTTTATACTCACATAATTAATCTAAAAATGAAAATAATAGTTTTATGGAGTTTAAAATCTTGATCTAAATTAATCTTAAATATTAACAAAAATTTCAACATTTATTACAATATTTTTTAATCATTGACTTTCAAATTAAATATAGCATTTAATTTAATTCAATTCCACACATTTAATAATTTCAATTAATATAATTAATTAAATAACTAGTGAACTGATATTTTTACCTTTCAAAAATCTAACAAAGAGAAAAAGATGAGACACCACACAAGTACTACTAAGATCAAAATGTAAACATGAATAACAGATGTTGTTCTTACTCCTTCCCCGTTCTAGATACATCTCAACATCGATGTAGAACACCATATTGAGTAAGTGTAACATTTGTTATTACAATATCTCACCATATAAATGTTCAAGATCATTAAAAACTGATAGTTTTCAAATCAAATCCACTCACCCTTCACATTCACTATTTATGTAGAGAAAAGATACGAGCCATAAGTCGCATATTGAAGTCTTGGTGGCTATCAGATCTAACATTTATGATTAGCATCAATTTTGGTGTGGTACACGGAAGTAATAGCTCAATAATCAGTGAATCAATAATCATTTTATATTTAATTCAAAACTATCTTTGATTTTTATAACCTTCGATATTTAAGAGAAGTGTATAAAAAAGTCCTGAACTTTAAAGATGATATTTCAGGTTGGTAGCTCAGATGTCACAACGACGCCATTCCAATCCTTACAGGTTGGATTGATAAGTTGAAATTGAAGAGTACACACCGTTCCGATGGTAGTATTTAATATTATGGTTCAATTCCAAAATGTCATAAATTGTAACGAGCCTAAGATGAGGACACACTATCAGATTCGAAAATGAATGGCTGGAAAATAAACCGTAACCATCAATCAGAAAGCTCGAAAATTTATGAGCTCTACGGTTTGGTTCAATGCATCATATTCTAAAATTTAATGTCAGTGGTACATCCTACAGCTACCACACAAGAACCGCTATTGCAATCTTGCCCGAATTTTACGGCTTATAACTTGTGTTCTGAATAGTTCTTTTGCTTATAAATACTCTGATGACCATTTTTATTCATTCAGACTCGTGAGAATTTGTTGAAGAATGGCTGTTGAGAGAGTTAGCAAGAGGGTAAAGGAATGGAGTGAAGATAAGCAGAAAGTGGTAAAGCTCATGCCTGGACATTTTAATGAGCAGAGCAATCCAATAACTCTTAATCTGCTGGGAAGCAGCAAAATAAATTCACCATCTTCTTCATCTTCATGTGGGTTAGAATCAATTGAATTAGAGTCAATAGAAGGTGATATGCTGGATTTTGGTCAAGACAAATGCCTTCCTTCTGGGTTGGAGAAGTGTTTAGATTTAAAGGTCAACTATTGCTAATATCCTTTTAATCTTTAGGTTATAATATATCCATGTCGTTCATTATGATTTTAATTTTTTACAGACTAGTTTACTGATTGTTTGAACTTTGTACAAATTTCTTAATGTTTTGTGTGATTACCATTGTGCAGACTGGAGCAGTGTATTACCTGAATTCAGAAGAAGGAACTGGCCCAAGCTCTGTGACCTTTCCAAGGGAGGAAATCTCTGGATTCAACTCCACTGAAGAAGATAAAAGACTGGACCTTAAACTGAATTCATCCACCTCAAATGCTCTCAAATCTAGCAGGAAAAACAGTACCAACTATGTCAATGGTTGTAGGAATGATAGTAGTGCATCAGAAGTTGAGTCTGCCATGAGGCTTGTTGGGTGTCTAAGATGTTTAACGTATTACATGGTATGCAGGAGAGATGACAGGTGTCCAAGGTGTAAAGGTTTCTTCCTGCTAGACTTTCTTGATGAAGATTTGTCTTCTCCGCAAAGTAATGGAGTAAAGAATTCTATTTAGGTTTCGGTAGATTCATTGAATATTATAACGAGTTGTAAGGTAGACATTGTTTAGTTTCAGAAGATGGTGTAATTTATTTTTTTGCCATTCTCAGTTTTGAGATTTACATTGAATAAAATTTTAGTTTTAATGTTTAAATATATGGTTTAATTTTACATGGTATTTAGTTTTGAGTTTTTCTCTCTTTTGATAGCTTTTGAAATTCGTATTCAATGAATTTCTATTTCATTATTTGAATATATGGTTCAATTTAAAAATATGGTATCAATTATTTGAGCTCCTCTATCCTTTGAAATGGATTTGAGATTTATATTGAATATAGACATTAAAATTGTGTACATATCTTTTATTAATATTTAATGCACTTAGCATCTCTTAATACATTTGAATAATTAATAGTATTCTAAGCTATTACATTATAATAATTAAATTCATTAAATTTTAATATACTATTTATGGTTTAATTAACTTAATTTGAAATCAAATTTTTATTTTTAATCATAAATTACACCTTTTGAGTTAACTATCAAATCAAAATAGCTCACTAAATAATCAAGTTAGTTAACTCGCAACTGACAAGCAAACCAATTTGTCTAACTCAAGATCACAAATTAATTAGAAGATCCATAATTAGCAACTCACCAATCAAATGAGTTGATTTCATAGTCATCTCCATCTATTTTAAAAATTAATATCAATTGATTAAATTTAAGATCCAAGATTAAATATCTACCATTTAATTACCTTTCAAAATTTATATAAATTGGAGCTTAATCCTTCATTTATACCATCTCAAATCAAACAAGAAGATGCTACAACATTGAGAAACAAACATCAAAAATCATTTGAACACATCCAATCCTTCAACAATGATGATTTGCACAAGTTTTGCATTTTTTATTTCATTTATTTTATTTTAATAAAAAATATTATTGATGCTAAATTGGATGGCGAGAGAACTGATTTTAGTTGGATTTTTATTTTTTAGATTAGAGTGTGTCTAGGTAATTTTTTATCTATACTCTTTTATTTCATTGGAAGGTGAACTTGGAAATCAAAAGCAACTTAAACTACCACTTTGTGCATTAAGAATAGGCTATGTATGCTCTCCTCTCACATTGCAAGATGATCTTAAAGATAAAACATAAATAGGACTCTTTAGTCCTGTGACTTATACATCGCCACCAAACACTAATATTTTATTTTGTCTAGGTTCACTAGTATTTAAATTTAATCACTATAGCTAGTGGAAGCCCATGTATTAGCAGAATTTACAAATTCAAGGAGGATTTATCATTTACTAGCTAAGAAAATATGTGTTTTAAGCACTCCAAAAATTAGGGGTTTCGTCTCACCAATTCCAAATCCTTAACAAACCCCCTTGAAACATGGAATCATGCCTCAAATACCTTTGGGTATATAGAGGTCTCCCTTGGATTGTTTGTTTATCCCAGTTAAGCATCCTTTTTTGTTGTTATTCCTTATGGTACACTAATATACATACTACATTGATAAATTAATCATAGCATACCATAGTTTCAAGTCAATTGTAGGTTGAATGAGATAATTAAATACAAGATATTAACTATTCAAACATGCATTAGGTTGGCAGAAACTAATTGATTGTAGGCCTAATAAAATGGTCCAATACTACCCACCTATAGACACATGGTATATTCATGAGCCTACAAGGATTGATACACCTACCTATCTATCTTAATATTGGTAATGTTTATTACATGTCTTTTGACATTTATATCTATCCTGACTACATCAAACCAATCCCAAGGAGAAGCTTATCCATCTTAATCCTTAGGATTTTTTTTTCCCCTTTCTTTATATGAGTCACCAACTATTCAATAGCTGTAAATTTGATCCAAATTAAAAAAGAATAATCATAAAGTTGGTCAATAACCAAATTCATAAGCATACCCCATCATCATCTATAGTATCTAATTTACTCTAACATAACCCAAGGTCTTAACCAATAATAACATCTTCCAACCTAACCTTAGATCTCCAAACCCACTATCAACTAACCCTAGTTTTACTCCACCATAGTTAGTTTTTCTTGATTCAACTTCAACCACAACTCAACCTAGTGTTGGTTCAAATTAGTCATAGTCCATCTAGCCAATAGTTAACAACAACTAGGTTTACTAGACAACCTAGTTAGTTTAACATAATACAACTTCAACTATGATCTAACATAACCTTAGCTCAAAATAAACATATTCTGTCCAAACCATAGTCAACAAACCCTTGTTTTATTCAACCCTAGTTAGTGTAAATCAAGTGAACCTAAACCATAGGTCAACCGAAACTTAGTTAAAATTAACCATAGTCTATCCAACTCATAGTCAACCAACACTAGGTTTACTCCAGCCCCATTAATTTAACTAAAGTAAAATTAAACCATAGGTCAACCCAACCTTAGTTCAACTTAGTCATAGTTCATTCAACCCATAGTCATCCAACCCTTAGTTTACTCTATCCTAGTTAATCTAACTCAAATCAACTTAAACCATGCTAAAAATATCCATAGTTTAGCTTAACTATAAAATATCCAACCCAAGTTAATTCAAGCCAAGTTAACTCAATCATAGGTTAACTCAACTCTAGGTACACTCAACCATAGGTTCACTTAACAATTTGTTAACTTAACTATAAGTTAAATCAACCCAAGTTTAACTCAATGGTAGCTTAAATCTACCTTAGGTTAACTCAACCTCATGTTTACTCAACCATAGGTTAATTCAACCCATATTTAACTCAACCATAGGTTAACTCAACCTTAAGTTAATTCAAGCCAAGTTTAACTCAACCATATGTTAATGCAACCTTAGTTTAAAAAAACATATTCTAACTCAACTATAGGTTCACTTAACTTGAGGTTAGCTTAACACTAATTTGCCTTGACTCAAGTCAACTCAAGAGCTTTCTTCATAATTAATCTTAGTAAAACTATATGTAAATATAAATTTTCCATAATCAAAATAGTTATCTAAATTCATATTGATATTATATTCATCATACATATAGGTAATATCCAACCTTAGCCACATCACCATTTCACACTCATGACATACTCAACCCATATCCAAGGCATAAGTCCAACCTCAATAATCATAACAATATATCACATATGTAGTATAATCCCATAAAAAATCATAAATCATCTATATCCATAATAAACTCAAATTTGACCAAGTTTTGAGTCCAAATTTTATCTTAGTATATGTTTTCATATCTAAGTAGGTATTTTTAACCATACAAATAAGAGTCCAAGTTTTGCATGTCTCTAGTTATCACTTGTATCCCAGAAAAGACCTAAAAAATAGATACTCATAATCACTTTGATGAAATGCCTCAAGAATATGATAATGATATTCATAGTCTCCACAACCATAAAAAATATGAAGATTATCTAGCCAAGTTTTTCAAAATAAAATGATTGCAAAGTTACATTGAAATAATCAAGATCACATCCTTCAATAACTAATATAATTTAGATCTTTGATCACCATTTGAATGATTTCAACCTTAAATAATTAAGAACACAATAATCCTCTCCTACAAATAATCATGAATACCATGAAGCATGTGAAATGACAATACTTGTAAGAATGCTAGAACTAAATAAAAGAACAAAGGGATCTAGAATTTGAATAAAATTTATATCATAATTCCCATGAAAATAATTTTAAATATAACAACCATGATTTTGATAGACTCATTGGTTCATCTAAATGATTTCAATCATCTACACCTTCTAGTTGATTAAAAATTGAAGGATATAAAGGATACCCTTAAAAGTCTTCAATTGGGTCTACCCTCCACTAAATGGTTCTATAAAGGATATAAAGGATACCCTATAAAGTCTAGTTTATAAAAGATATAAAGGATATAAAAGATACCCTTAAAAATTTACTACCAAAATGTTATAAATTGTAAGTAGCCTAAGATGAAGACACACTATCAGATTCGAAAATGAATGGCTGGAAAATAAACGGTAACCATCAATAAGAAAGTTCGAAAATTTATGAGCTCTACAGGTTTGGTTCAATGCATCATATTCTAAAATTTAATGTCATGGGTACATCCTGCAGCTACCACACAAGTACCGTCATTGCAATCTTGCTCGAATTTTACGGCTTATAACTCTCGTTGTGCATAGTTCTTTCGCTTATATATACTCTGATCACCACTGTTATTCATTCAGACTCGTAAGAATTTGTTGAA